>CM077104.1:35075676-35098540 GCA_039619505.1 Cimex hemipterus | reverse complement strand
TATATATATATATATATATATATATATATATTCAAACAAGCGACAAATTTTTACATCAGCCATAGATATTATGTTTATCACAAGATCATTAGCCCCTAAGTTTGAATGGAGGGTAATAGACGACCCCATGGGATCCAATCACTTACCTCTTATATATGAATGCCATGATGATGGAGTGCAGCCCACATTTTTTAGCCGGAAAAAATTAAATGTTAATAAAGCAAATTGGAAATTATTCACAGCTACTTTAGAAACTAAAATATTTGAAAAATCACTCATTCAACTCATACCCTGTCTTCATTAGTAATTTGGATTATGCTTCTGGAACAACTATCCCTCGGAACAAATCAACTAACAGGGTTAACAGTGTTCCAGGAATAAAGGCCAACCTTGGTGGAATATAAAATGTGTACAAACGAGTCAGGCCAGAAAGGAAGCTTTCCTACAACCAAAACTACACAAGATAATTTTAAAAATTACAAGGGAAAAGCCAAAAATAGCTAAACAAATAATAGACCAGAGCAAACAAAATTCATGGAAAGAGTTCTGCAGCAGCTTAAATTGCAATACAGACATAAAAACAATATGGCAAAGGATAAATAAGATCAGAAATGCCTTTGTACATAGGCCCCCCACTAATAATTATGGATGGCTGGGTCTCAAACTTTCTAAATAAAATATGCCCTCCCAGTGTAGGGAATTAATTAAATTTTAAATAAATTGCTGGAATTAAACTCCCCCTTTAAGTGTCGACATTATTTTTCCGATTCCATGATAGTTCTTTCATGGTTGTCGACTCCTCCTGATTTTGGAAACATCAGAGCCATCTGAGTGGAAACATATTTCAGCTAACGACAATCCAGCCGATTGTGCCTCTCGAGGTCTTACTCCCGCTGCATTTATGAAGTATGATGCTTGGGCGGAGGGTCCCTCGCTTCTTAGTGACCCCCCTCCTTTCTTCAACCTCAATCGCTCACGTTAATACCCTCACAAGAGTTGGTGAAGATCAAGCAGTCTATTGTCTTGCTTGTGTGCCCGATGAAAACTTGTTTATTACCACATTTTCAAGGTTCTCGACACTTAGCAAACGCCAACTGGTTTTTGCATATGTTAATCGTTTCATTTCTAACACCTGCAAAAATTGTGATAATTATCCAGTTGGTCCCTTGACAGTCCCTGAACTGGATCAGGCTCTACACACATGTATATAGGTGACACAACAATTTTATTTTACTAAAGAATTGACGCTTCTTAAGAACAATAGGCACAGTAACCACTCACTTCTTTTTCTGTCCCCATTCCTAGATAACAAAGGGTTTCTCAGGGTGGGAGGCAGATTAGATCAGTCCTTATTACCTTTCTCTTCCAAACATCTAATATTCTACCTAAGAAATCTCACATCGCTTAATATGTGACTACTATCACACCATTTCTTCACTCAGGCCCCCCACCCAGGTCCAATCTAAAATTGTGAAAATATTGATTGTCTCCTCAAGTTCTTTGATTCGTCAACGCATTTGCCGTTGTCTTACCTGCCATAAATTCAGAAGGGAGACAGTGATTCCTCTTATGTCGGAACGGATTTCACCGGTCCCTTCATGGTTCGGGAATCCCATCGACGAAAACACCTTCTTACAAAAGGATACTTATGCATTTTCATATGTATGTCAACTAAAGCGGTTTTGGAACATTTGGAAATTGTTTCTAAATTGAGCATGGAAGCTTTCTTGTCTTGTTTTGACCGTTTTATCTCACGAAGGGGTTTACCTCTAGTCATCTATTCTGACTGCTGTCAAAATTTCGTTTGAGCTTCTCGTCAATTAATCGAATTTCAGCAATTTCTGAGTGACGAAGAAAAGGTGCTTCAGTCTCATGCCACTCAGAAGGGTATCTCATGGAAATTCAATCCTCCCACCGCACCTCATTTTGGTAGGATATGGGAGGCTGGAGTCAAATCTTCAAAAAGGCTGTTGCATCGCCTAATCGGAGATACTTTGTTAACTTTCGAGGAATATAGTACCTTGTTTGCAAGAATCGAAGCAGTCCTCAACAGCCAACCTCTATGCACTATTCCTCCCGATTATAAAGACTACGATTTTCTCAGGCCTGAGTACTTCCTTACATGCTCCACCTGAACTGGATTTTTCGGAGCAGCTTCCTCCTTTTACTCGTTGGAAGCAAGTAAAACAATTGCATCAAATATTTTGGAGAAGATGGTCTTCTGAATATTTAAATACGGAATGAATGGCAGAAGGCTACCCCACCCATAAAGCCTGGGGAAGTCTTTATCAAAAACGCTCGTACCTTTCATGGGCCATAGGGAGAGTACAAGAAATCTTTCCTGGTCCCAACTTGCGTACAGGGTGGTCAAGACGCGAACTACCACCGGTTCCTTCATAAGACCTGTCCACAACTTACTTACACTTCCTCCTACTGCCTAAGAACCTTATTTACTTTCTCCTTGTATATAGTATAGTTTTTTTTTTTCCAAGAACCTACCCTTGTTAATATTTTTTGTTTAATTTCTATAGAAGTGTAAATTTTCTTTAAAATTTGGTGGGTGGAATGTTTACGCCAACTGTACCTTTGCACATAGATTATAAATAGTCCTACAAGTAGTTGTTTTCTTTGATCCCCTCTTCCTACACGAGCCCTTCACAACTTCACTTCTCTGTTCACTCTCTTACGTTCTATTCCTTCTCTTCGCTCCAGTTTTTATATTTTTAAAGTTGTGCCAGTGATTTAAGGATTTGTTGGTTCAACCCGAGTATATTATATTTCCAATAAGATTAGCCGAAGCTGTACACTGTAGTCTACATCGGGCTCGGGCCAGAAATTGTGTTGCCGCTGTGAAGTCACCACATTTCAGCAAGGTGAGTTTTTGGTCATGTTTTTTGGGTGAATGGTTTTATTTAATTTCCTACAAGTTAAATCATTGGCTTCATTAAAAGTCCCCATTTATTTTTGTGCATTTTGTCTTATTCTTTAATTTAACTCTTAAGAAATTATTCCCGTTTTTTTCTCTCTCTTTTCTTCTTTTCAAATCGTTTAAATCAAACTGATGTCTCATTTGCCAAACAATTAGGCTAGGCTCACCTATTTGATTTTTAGTTGCGAGTCAGTTTCGTAACAGTTTGGTTCATTATTTAGTAAACTGCGCACATTTGCGAAACTAAATAGTTCAGTTGTGTGATGTGAGCATACAAGCAACTTTTCTGTTACCATGGACTTCGTTGAGTTAGCTACTGTGATGGAGAACGAAGAAAATGATAAAGAAAAGGCAATTTTATAAATTGCATACATATTTTTGAGAGCACCCAGAATTATTTTAAAATTATTATCGAATGAGTGTCACGAGCTTTGATGTTCTTCTGGATTTGGTACAGCCTATCGTCAGCTACCAACATATTATATGGGAGAAAGACGTGCTTTCTAGCCAATCTGCCAAACTGACTGCATGCATAGAACAGGAAAGAATTGTGCAATTGTTCGAGTGCGGACACCTTTAACTCTGTGTGATAGTTGCGCAACATCAATATGTTCACCATCAAATCCAAATGAATTATGAGAAAATTAAAGATTTATGGCCAAAGACATTCACCTTCGTATAAAATGTTCAAACCACGACTTTCAATTCACACCAGTTTTAGCTGTGATTGAAGACAAGGGTTTGGAAAATGATAATAAATGTTATCCGTCCCTTCCACAGAACATTTTGCGATTCAATTATTTGATATCAGAAATGAGAAAATTACAATTGAAGAAACAATAGGTTAAATTACCAAATGATTTTTACAACATCAAGAAAATTGGTTCAATGCGTACTTACAGATATTAAAAAAAAATCACAAGTCATCAATGTGAATGTGCAGTATTAGCTGAAAAAATGTGGATGTCAATTTCATTAATTTCAGCATTCAATTTATGTTACCAGAAGAAACATCTACTTACGAATCAATAGGCACTGCTGTACATCAAGATGATGCAGTAAATTATTCAACTGAATTCTTAAATTCACAGGACTGCCCACCCACAAATCATTAATCTGAAGGTTGGTGTTCCTATCAAATTTCTTAGAAACACATTGACCCACCTCATCCTATCTTAGCCATGCTACCAGAGTGACAGTCAAAAGATATTAAATAACGCCATCAAGCAACTATTTTCACTTACATAAAGGAGAGGACGAATACCAATGATACCAACAGATATGGCATTTCAATTAAACTGGCTTTTGTAATAAGCATAAATAAATGTATCTCTAGGTTCATCATTGCAATTATGAGGATTGAATTTGGAGAATCCATGATGTTCTCATAGACAGTTATACATTGTTGGCTCCTGCATAGTTAAATCAAGCAGTTAATTTACACACATCCCAAATGGAATCATCATTAGCTTTCCAATAAATTTAAGGAATATACAACAGATATAACAACATATACAATCTAAAACATAAAACCCGTAACAAACACATATACTCCAATCTAGCAATAGCAATACATAAACTCAAAGCAGCGCCGGGTACAGCTAACTAGTGTTTGTTTGTAGTGGCTACCAACTCAGCCTCGGAGTACTGTTGCCCCATTTTATTTTCGATCCACTTCCAGCATCAAAAACCTCATTCCAATTTTTGTGGTTTGGAAGGGAAGCATTCCAAATTATTGGTTCAGCTTGGTACAGATGGAGGAACTCCAGGATTGTTATGTTAGGACAATCCATTCCTAACCTACAGAAACAATGCTACAATGTTATTTCATTAGTACATCTGTACTACTTAGGAATTGTTTATTACTGAAAAATAAGTAACAGTGTTGATTGATGATTACAGTTGGTATCCGAACAATGGAGTTAATTCTCGAATGTGTGAATGTATTGAGTTTGGCTACTTTACAAATAATTTGTTCACTTTGGAGCGAACAATAAAACCGACGATTAGCCGAGCACCCAATACCACTAGTCAGCATTCGGCAAATCCCGCATGTGAGCCACCTTTATGTATCTAAAAAGTGTAATAATATTTATAAGAAAAAATTATGTAATTGAAAATACAATTCCCAGATAATAAACTGCATGAATATAACACAGAATGCCAAAACATCTCAGGACAAAAAAAATATATATATACACATTGGATCAATTTACTTGACTCCAAAATAAATCGCCTAACAAAAAGAGTTAATACAATTTATCAATAACAAAATAAGAAGGACAAGAAAAAACAAAGGGATTACGGTGCACAAGTATCGGTAGAACATATGCACATATTATTTGAATTAATTATACTTTTCTTCATCTAAGTTCTTGGCCGAGATGAAAAAGCTAGTATCACGAGTGGGATTCGAACCCACAACATTTGTCTTATCTCAACCAAGGCCTCACATAAAAAATATTATTAATTAAAATAATTAATATGATCATTTAAGATTGCTAAACAATTATGGCTTAATTATGTTGACAGAGTGGAAGGTATTAGTGCTGTACAGAAGTGACTTTAATGATAAGATTTATTTTGCCTTTTATGCCAATCCTCAAAAACCCTATGCAAGAATAATAATAAATAATAAGAATAAGAAGTTGATTGTACACTTTAAGCAGACAGATATTTGTGGCCACTTATACCTTTTTTATATCAGTTATGCAAATGTATACAAGCGTGAAAGTTGGAGTAGGTTTGTGATGGAATATCAAATACTCACAGACACACCAAAGTAGTCACTGGTGTATTATCAAAACCCCAGTGACTATCTGATTGTGTGAATGTATTTATTATTCAATTAAGTATGTAAAGACGTTGGACATGCCCTGTCCAATAGCGAGAACTCACAAGACTATCAAAGTAGTTTAAGGAGGGTAGGAAAAGCATGATTTCTTCTCTGAAAAAATGCTTTACTGGAGTGAATGAAGGGAGACATCATGATGAAAGTGTATATTGCACAGGATGTATGTAACATGACCGGGTTGGGTCTGAGCACTGAGCAGCAGCATATCGAGTACTATTGGGTCCCCCAAAACCTAGATTAGGTTATTGCTTTAATAATAGCAATGTGCATTTTAATTGAGTTAAGCCATTTTAATCATGTGTGGTATGGTGAAATGTTAGAAATAAAAAATAAATAAATAAATAATAATTATTAAAAAAACACTCGTATTTTTTTTATTTCTAACTATATGCATTTTTTAGCTTATAATTAATTATTGGGTTGTCTGGAAAATAATGCAGGATTTTAAGTTTTCATAAAAAAAAATCTATATAAAATATTGTTTACGTTTACAGGATTACTCATTTGTATGAATGTCAACACTTATTAATCCTCTTCCAAATGATATTGTTTGTTTACCTCTGTAGCATTCCGCTACTTGGAAATAATTCAGTCATCCTTATAATGTCAAAGCGAGAATTTCGTACGATTTTCTTTTACGAGTTTAAACTCGGCCGAAGCGGAGCCCAAACGGCTAGAAACATTAACCAAGTCTGGGGCGAGGGTTGTGTTAAGGAGTGCACTGTGCAAAGGTGGTTTAAAAAATTTCGGGAGGGAGATTTCAGCCTTGAAGATGAAGAAGGTCGTGGAAGGCCTTCCTCTCTTAATGATGATGTTCTGCGATCAGCGGTGGAAGAAAACCCCAAAACAACTGTTCGAGAACTTGCAGAGCAACTCAAAGTCAGTAAAACGACCGTCGCTGACCACCTCAAGGCGATTGGAAAAGTGAAAAAAAAAGGTAATGGTTACGGTATGGTGGGCTTCATTTGGTTTAATACACTACAGCTTCTTAAATCCTGGCAAAACCATCAATGCTGAATCATACTGTAACCAAATTAATACCATGCATCAGAAATTGGCAGTAATGAAGCCCTCTTTGGTCAATCGGAAAGGGCCCATTTTGTTGCATGACAACGCTCGACCACATGTGTCACGTGTAACGTCACAAAAATTATTGGAGCTTGGCTATGAAACTTTGCCTCACCCACCCTACTCTCCGGACCTCTCGCCTACTGACTACCATTTTTTGAGACACCTGGACCACTACTTACAACACATAATATTCAAAAATCAAACGGAACTGGAAAATGCATTTATTGACTTTATCAATTCTAAAAATTCTGAATTCTACTCAGACGGAATTAATAAGTTACCAACACGTTGGGAGAAATGTATTGAGAGTATGGGAAATTATTTTGATTAAACAACATTGCTTTAAAGTAACTAGTTTCTTTTTTTTTTTTTTTTTAATACCAAAATCCTGCATTATTTTCCGGACAACCCAATACAATATAATACATAGCGGACCTAGCTGCGAAAACGGGTACTTTCGTTCCTTACAGTTACGTTGTGGAGACCACCTCGATTTGGCCTGACAACGCTAAGAGAATAGTGAAAAAGATGATTTTGGACAAGTAGAAGCATCGTTGGGCCGACTCGACTGACGCGCTGGTGTCCATTAAGTCGACAGTTGACTGGTGGAGCCCGGAGGGGACATCCCGAAAGGTAAGTGTTGTCCTGACCCGCCTGCAGATAGGCCACACACGTACCTGTTGGTTGGCATGAGTCGACCTAGATGCCTAGACTCTCATGCCTAGTAGAGAGAATACGCGAAGAGAGAATGCCGCACGTGTTGGAGGGTTGCCGAAGCTTGGCACTGTATAGGGACCGTGGTGGAATGCCGCCTGGTTATACGAGAGTGCTCGAGCATGGCAACGAATTCAAGGACAAACTTTTTAGGTTTCTTAGAGACATCGAGATTATGGGTTGTATATAGAGGGGTATTTAGATTATAGGTTATCATTTGTATTTGGTTTCTGGTAGAATAGAAGTATGTTGGCGGCGGTGCAGCATATTATTTCAAAGCTCCACCACTGCTCCCTTAAACCGAGTCGGGGCGAATATCGAGTACCCTCCGACCCCACTATTGTATATAGTGGTATGTATGTATTTATTGTATGATTGAGTGTGTGTCTCCTAGGAGGTCTCGCATTCTAATTCTAATTCTACAAAATACTTATCCTCATCAAATTAAATGAGAACAGAAATTTTATTTCAACAATAATTATTTAATTATGATGATTTAAAAGGTAATTCACAAAACATCGGAAAAACAGTGATAGAATAAATAGTTATATTTTAATCTATCACTAAATCATTTTCTGTTGTTTTTGTGTACTAGTATGGGCCAAGTTGAAACAGATAGGTGTAGAGAATGAAATATTTTTATAAATATCAAGGGTTTAAATTTGACAAATTATACATCCCTCGGAAGAATCATTGGTGTGATAAGGCAATAAACTAACAGAAAAAGGCAA
Source organism: Cimex hemipterus (assembly GCA_039619505.1). NCBI lineage: Eukaryota > Metazoa > Arthropoda > Insecta > Hemiptera > Cimicidae > Cimex > Cimex hemipterus. Next base: position 35,090,241 of record CM077104.1, on the reverse strand, counting down.
ATTTGCAGCCTAGAAAATTCAGTAGGTTTCAAAATGATAGTTCTTAAAAACATGTTTAATATTGTCATACTTTAAGTAATTACCCTTTTTTTAGTAATTAAGGCTTGCATATAAATGATGCCTAAAATCATCAATCATCATCCATGAGACAGTTCAAATCTGACTTGGGAAACAAAGTGAATTGGTGAATTAATGTTTTCAAAAGGGAATATTGTAAAAGTGATATGTGAAATGAACTTGTATGTGGATTAAGAAGAAATAGCTCAATAAGTCTGACCACCAGATGATGAATGTTTCAATACAAAATGAAGAAGGATTTGAAAGTGTTTCCGACTGAGGCTAATCCACCCACTTGGGGGGAAAAAATTACTTTTGGTTAAATTTTACAAACAAAAATGTTTACTAAGTACATAAGATAATTAACTAACAGATAAATAAATATTTATTTTAGAAAATACAATAGTCAACAAGGAATGCATGTATACAAAGGATATACACACGTGTTACAATCCATCTGCCTTAATTAGCGACTATATTTCCAAATTAGATTATCTATGTTTCTAAACAAATTAATATGAGATAAGAGACACTGGCACAGTATACCAAGATATTACTGAGAAATCAACCAACTTGCATAAATAATCAACAACAATCAGAACAACACAAGACCTAGCATTTTTGCGGAATGAATTGCAAGGACTCAGCCTTCTTTCGTTATTCCAAATTTCACCTTCTACCTAATCTAAAGTGTCAAAAATGAGGTATCAACTTACGTTCGTATTGCACCGTTGAAAACGTGCTCCAAGAAGAAGATTTTGACAGTGTACTTGATTAATACTTTTAAAACAAATTAATTTCGTTTTAGTTTAAATATTCATTTTATCTTTCAAGGCAAAAAGCGTCGTAAATGTTCCATGGAAAGCAGTATAGCAAATTACATCATTATTGAACGTGTACTCTCTTCTTGTTTAATCAAGCCTTACTATTAGGAGATAAAAAAAGTAATCATTAAATTGTAATTATTTACCGTATCAAACTAAGAATATAGTCATTATGCAGTTCATATTATTATATAATTATTTATTGCTCAATAATTTTTTTAAACTTATGTTTTGCATTTCATCTTTCTTTTTCTAACCATTATTGTGTAGGTGGGAACATTGTTTTCAATTAAGCAATTAAGGCATATTTTAAGATACAACTTTGTATTTTTTTTATTTCTTGCAACTTTTTGGCACCATTTCTATCATATTCACCCAAAAAATGGCCCTTGGCTTTTTAATTTATATATATAGTATGAAAAACGTATTGTAGTTCGACTTGATCCCTCTTCATGAGCACCCAAAGAATTATCCTAGGAAAGATAGGTAGACCAAATTACAGGTATATCACCACAGACTATAAAGGAATCACACCATTATGTATCCATTATTAGCTCATACGATAGAGTGACCCCTTTATGAATACCCCTTTCACCAGGTTGTTCATGACAGTTCTTCTTTAAAACAATTAATTACTTTAAAGAAAAAATTAAGGAATAACGTCAACATATGGTTGTTACTACCTTGATCAAGTTTTTTGCTATATTTGAGACACCTTTACATTTTGAATTATAAAAGAGATTATCCTAAAAAAAAATGTATACACAACTCACCCGTTGTAGGCTCTGCACGTTGAATTGTTTATCCTTTTGTCGCTCGCCCATCGTCTTTTATCTTCGAATAAATCTTTAATACACGTTACACCGAGAATAAATAGCACTGGTATCAATGCAATTTCTTTACCGAAAGCGTTTATCGAAGGCACCCAGTTTAACAACACTATAAAAATAAAATATAAATTGGCAACCCTGTGAAATTGTTTTATAAGATTCTTAAAGAGAAAATTGAACACTGTGTATTTCGTGGTCCTTATTTTATTGTCACCGGGACTGGTCCGAACTCGCGGAGGAAGTATATGATTTGGTACGACAGTCCTCGCCCTAGTCTCCAATTCGGATTTAGTTTTTTTGCGCAGTATAAAAGATATGAGAAGGTCCATTTTTGATGGTGGAGCATTTTGTCGTAAAGTGTAAATCGACTCAGTTCTCGAGGACTGCCTTGCATGACCGGGTTTGTGCCCTTGTTCAGAAGATTCCCTGTGGCCAGGAGGGAGAATGAACTCCGTTCTTGAGCTGACACGACTGTGACTCTTCACAAAGCCCGCGTCTTCTGCCCCAATCTATAAAGAACAAAACAAAAGACATAGGAAATTAACACTTTTGAAAAATTTCTGATTCGAATACCTTATTTCATTTGTACAACAATGAAACCCAACCAGGAAGAAGCAGAAAACGTGAAATTGTTTTTTATCTTACTAGCTAATGTTTTTAGGCGAAAGAGTTTTGTAAGGCTTCTAACATTTATTCATGACCGTAGAAAAACACTAATGTAAAAAAAAATATCCAAAATAACATTCCTTTCTTTTCCTTTTTTTATAATCAAATCAAGTACTGATATATAATAGTTTCAAAAGGAAGTAGAGAAATTCTGACTCATATAAAAACAATGATAAATCGTACTTTTCAACGGGTTGTTTTAGAATGAAGACTTCTACATATGTACGTCTAAGTAGCAAATAAATGAAAATATAAACTGTTTTTAGATGAAAGGGCTAGTGTCATGTGTATATATTACAGATATTTGTGGCCACTTATACCTTTTTTATGTCAGTTATGCAAATGTATACAAGTGTGAAAGTTGGAGTAGGTTTGTGATGGAATATCAAATACTCACAGACACACCAAAGTAGTCACTGGTGTATTATCAAAACCCCAGTGACTATCTGATTGTGTGAATGTATTTATTATTCAATTAAGTATGTAAAGACGTTGGACATGCCCTGTCCAATAGCGAGAACTCACAAGACTATCAAAGTAGTTTAAGGAGGGTAGGAAAAGCATGATTTCTTCTCTGAAAAAATGCTTTACTGGAGTGAATGAAGGGAGACATCATGATGAAAGTGTATATTGCACAGGATGTATGTAATATGACCAGGTTGGGTCTGAGCACTGAGCAGCAGCATATCGAGTACTATTGGGTCCTCCAAAACCTAGATTAGGTTATTGTTTTAATAATAGCAATGTGTATTTTAATTGAGTTAGGCCATTTTAATCAAATGTAGATTGGATAAATTTTAAACATAAAGAAAACCCAGACACTCGTATTTTGTCACTTATTTTATAAAGCCAATAATAAGTCGGGGGTCGTGGGGTTCAAGTCTCGCTCGTCACACTAGCTTTTTCATTTTAACCGACACATTACAGAACAATAATAATTGAAAAAAGCAATTAGGTCAATCAGACCATTAAACATAATAAATTTATTTCATAAAATTAAACAAGATCAGAAATTAGGAGATTTAACAATAATTATTTAATTATGAAGATTTGAGCACGAACCCAAGGACTTGGGTTCGAATCCTGCTCTTAACTCTAACTTTTTCATCATACCAAGAGCTTAGATAAAAAGAATAATTAATGAAAACCATTGTTATTGTTGATCAGTTTTTATTATTTTTCCCTTTTTATGCAAATAAGGTTGTGAATAATAAATAATAATAAATTAGTGTCACAAGCGGGACTCAAACCTCACGACCCCCCGACTTATTACCTACTGATCACTACCTTCCTGACTTCAATCCACGAGATTCCTTCTTCCGGCCGAATATTATTTAAATTTTTCCTTTTACTGCAATATTGCAAGGTTGAAAGGAGGATAGATGTTTCGTGGATGGAAATTACGAAAGCTCAAATTGTAGAGCACCAACGTTGGTTCCATCTCAAGCCAGAGGCCATGGTTCCAGTCCCACTTGTAACACATTTTTTCAACCTTCTTTGAATAAAAATTGAAAGAAACAAAGGAATAGGAACTGATAACTTATAAAATGGCGTTACTCTTGCATCAAAAATTTCCCCATTGCTAATCCTACATCAAATTGGAAAATAAATTGTGATTTTGCTGCTGCTGCTGTGATTTTTTAAATATTGTCAGTAAAGGGGAAAATAATAGTTGGCAGAGAGGAGGAATTGTCTAGTAGATTGATGCCAGGATAGCTCAAGTGGCAGTGCATTGTGGAATAAGCCAGGGGTCGTGGGTTCGAGTCCCGCTCAATCAATAATTTTTCTTCTCAACCTTCTTTGCAAACATATAAACAGTAAACGACGCCCATTTCCATTAGGCCGATGACACACGGAGCGGTTTTGACCGGTATGATGTGCGTTTTGGCTGAAGCGGTTTTGTTTTCTCTCAGCTATTAAATGTATCCTACAGCATGCATATAAGCATTGAACGTTGCAAGGTGTTATTTGGTTGGAAAAAGTATTAAATTGGTAGAAAAAAGTACCAATTTGACTGAAGAAAGCTATATATTGTTCTGTAACTGTATGTAACTTCGTGTAGTTTACAGAGTTCCCATTGATGAAGCGATACGTCTGGTGTCTCTGTTATACTATTGTTGGAAGAAGAGAATGGAAAAAAACACAGGAAAATGTGGGTTCATCCAATTTTCGAGAAGAGAAGAGAAAGAGGGCATTTTCAGAGATGAGGAAACACCCTAAAAAATTGTTTGACTTTACGAGAATGTAAATGGGCAGTTTTGACGAGTTTCATAATAAAATAAAATGCCGTATTACAAATTTTTTTCTCCACGTCTATTTTTTGCATCTTAAAAGTAAATTCGAAAACTCACAATCAAACAACCCTTCAAGAAAGTGAGGTACGAATAAACGCCACGTGTGTCAGGGCTGATGCAATACTTGTGTTCCACTCACCGCCTGGCGTTTCAAAACCGACGCCGTTGGGTCGTCTCCGCGACCGACCGACTCGGTTTGAAAACCGACAGGCGGTTACGACCGCTACATCTGTCAGGTGCAATGCAACAACAAAGAACAATCTCCGTGGCCTTTTCATTTGTCGTCGAGAATCCAATCCGATTACACGACATTTGAAAAACGGCAAAAAAGAGGGAAAATTCAAAAGGTGGGGGTTGAGATGGGAAGTTAGTGTCCGAGTAATCGGATCGATGTTACGAATCGAGGTTACGACAGCTCAAGTGGTAGAGAAGCGGCGTATCTAGCCGATGATCGTGGGTTCGAATCCCGCTCTTGGTATTGACTTATTTATCTCAACTAAAAACCTTAATTAATTGTGATTATTCATATATTTGATCGTTAACAGCATCACAGTAGAATTCTGAAATAGCTCATTTCGTACACTTCCAAAATTCTAAGTGTCGTAGCTTCCCGCTTCTATTTTGAGCCGGAAACGATATCAAAACAGGATGACGATAAGGATTCCTGCTGATCTTTATTATCGGTGGTGGTCTTTCCTCACCATTATCGGGTTTGAGAGTAAATTGTCGGATCCCACTGTTATGATGATGACTATTATTCTTTTCCCTTTTCACTTCTAGCAGTCATCCTTTACGCTTTGAATGTTTTCGTTTTTGAACGGAGCCAATGTCCTTATAACAAACGAGTACATTTGAAAATCAACTATGAAAAAGTAGTTTCATGAGTGTCAATATAGTTACAACTGAAGTGTGGATAAGATAAAATTCATAAAAACACCGGATAATCAGTTAGTGAAACATTAAAATTGAACACACAACTATTTATTCTAACAGTAAATGATTTCTGGTATTTTAAAGAATTAGCTTTCAATACATCATAATTATTTTTATTAAAACTTACGGATTTCTTATCTCGTTTAATTTAGTTTACATTAAAATAAGTCTGCTGTAATTAATATAACTATAAAAAGACATATAGTTTGAAATAGACAACAGAATAAGCATTTGTATTTGAGTAAAAGATTATTTTCAGAAGTCAAATTTTACACTTTAATTTCAAGACAAGACATTCCAGGCTAACAAGTTTGGTTTATTTTTGATAATTTTAAAGCCAAGTATGTAGATACTAAAATAGAAAAGCTCAATCGTACGAATTTACCTGGCCGTGCGAAAAGGCCCTCTGATGACCCTTGCGAAGAGCTGAGGGCCTTTGCGGAAGGGGTGTCATCCCTCCAGCACTCACGCTCCTCATGTGCCCTTTCTGCAGTGGCTCCGAATCCGCCATTCTCAACCATCTGAAATAAATAATAAACGATGCTTTGTGAAAAAATTTTTAGAATCAGGGGCAATACAATGTACAATCGTTACACGCGAGGTTTCAACCTTCATGAAATGTTTTTTCATTTGTCAACCAATGTAATATTTTAATAATATAATATATCTATCACTACTTATGTACAAAGCTATTTTGGGAGATGGAACAACAGAAATGATTTTGACGGTTTTTAAATATTTATGAAATTGTATAACTTAATATAAACATACTTAGAAAATGTCAAACACCCGTGGAGATAGACCGAATGATGTTAAATTTCGAGTTGAACAGAAAATTTTGATATTTCCTTGCGCAACACTTGACGGATGATACTGGTAATTGACGTCTGTCTAATTACTTCTCATTAAGTTTATTTATAGACGCTTTCTCTAATGTAAGATAGCATAAATAAAATCTATTTTCTATAGTTAATGTTCGTATTTCGCTGAGGAAAACAATTAAGTTCGTAAATAAGACAATCATCTAAGACAATTGAAATAATAAATATAGAGAGAGTATGTTGATTCATTTTTTGTAATTTAAAGAACACTCACAGATTTAATCAGTTAAATAATTAATAAAATAAGTAAAAAAATAAATCTGCGTATAGAGCCATCATTTACAAAAAATCCTGTCTATTAATACAAGTTTGGTTAGTTTAAGTAATAAAACTATGGTTCCCACTTACATTAAGTTGTTTCGCAACAATCCGGATTTCGCGAATTTTAACCCAAACACAAAATGGGTTCCGCAAAGCCACGAGTCACCAAAATGGATTTGGAAAAAATATGCTTTGTGTTTGGTGGAATTATGTTAATTGTTTTGCACTGTGAGCTGGTTCCAGATTAAGTGCTTTACTGTTAACAACTCGAAAGAGTATATGGAATTTTAAAAGAGAAGCACCCTACTTTGCTGAATCGGTACAAAGCGATCTTTCAGCAAGGCAACGCTAGTGCACATCGTTCACGTTTATTTTTTATTTAAGAAACATTTTCAGAAATGAAGTTTATTAGCATCTTGCTTCACCCACCTTACATCCCTGACGTCTCACTGTCTGACAAGAGTTTCCCGGCCAATGACGCATTTTGGGAAAGGCCGGAAATTCGAAAACTCGAGAGGGTCTAAGTCGAAGACTTTCGGGCCTCGAAAGCCAAGAACTGGTATCACCAACAAATTCAACTTCTAGCATAAAGATGGGTTAAAGTAGTTGATAATGATGACCTATATTTTGATGATTAATTTTCATGATTACATTTTACACTGAAATTTAAATAAAGCAATTTATGCACAACGACTTTTCTAAAGACCTAGTATTATTATGAACTAATGTTTTAGTATTGACCTAACAAAAATTTTATTCCGTTCCGTTCTTTTAATTATAGGAAATAAATAATAAATGAAATGTGAAAAATGATAAATGACTGCATTCTTTTGTTTTTGTTTTGTTTTGTTTTAATGTGTAGATCCGTCACTGAGACATGGGCTGTGCTCTAAGGCGAGTTAATGAAAACAGAAACATCAATTTGTGAAATACACTGGTGACCTGCTATTTATTAACGTTGTGGGACTGAATTGAGAATATGATCTGATAACTGCCATATTCGGTATAAGTCGTTAAACGAAAGCGCCGAGCGAAAATAGGCGGACCCGATAAAAAGCCAACGTCGTAAGTATGAATTGAAGAAAAAATTCTTGGTTTCTTTGTGATTTTTTCTTCTTCTTCTTCTTAAGAGAAAAACCTAAATCAAGTGCCGATTTATTTTAACTATTGATGCCTACAAACTACTTATCTCTTATAACTCTAGTGAAGTTTGAGTCATCGCATGGGCTACTTCAACAGAACTTAATACTAAATAAATAACACTCAATACATTACCTCAGTGGTAAAAACATTTTAAATGCATATTTTAGTTTGGACATAGTTGGAAGATCGTGAATCGGATAAATATCTTAATTACCAATTATGGAGGTCAATGCGGAGGAATTGCTTTTCAATAATGTTTTATGAAGGCCTCCCTAGCTTTTTCTTCCAATATTGCAACCCGACGAAAGCAATGTTTAAGTGGCAATGGCTAGATTACTAATTTCCAACCTTGACAATAAGAATAAAAAACTGAATTAAACATCCAGCCGATTTTCTTAAAAATTTTTAAGTTTATTTATATAATTGTACGCATACTTTTAATTGCCAACTCCTGCACTCTCCCAACAACATGATAGCTCTCATTAAGTTATTTGCAACTGTTTCGATACTTTATAAGTTTCTTTTTGCTATAGTATTTAAAAAATAAATCGATATACGCAATCGAAATAGCTACTTTTTGCATATGTAAATTGTACGAACTGGTTCCTCATAACTGGTTCAATACTTCAAAGTTCGTATAATATTATTCAATTGACAATTCTTATATTGGTTTCGTTGGTAAAAACGGAATAGTGATGTCTGACACAGTGACCTTTCAGACCTGATTAAATGTAATTCGAAAGAAAAGTCATTTGTCCTGTCAGGTTCAGCGGTACGTTCTCACGAAGAGATTAGAGGGTGAGAGAGAAATTGATTTAAACAAACTCAAATATGAAAACGATTAGTTTATATAAAATCAAGAATGGAAAATTGATTTAAAATACTCTTTATACCTAATATATACTCGGTTTATTTACATACTTACCCTTTTCTTTTCGTGATTGCAAGACAAATAATTCCAAAGGACAGAAATCGATTATAAATGTTAACTAGCAATCAACTAACTTGAGACATTTACATAGTAATTATCAGTCAATCGAGTTGGTAAGATTGACTTCTAATCTTCTAGAAATAATCTTAGCGTTTAGGTTCGCACGTCTGGAATAACTAGCAAATACGAAAGCGAATGATATTTCAAAGGTTTCGAGCGATAAAGAACTCTCAAAAAATCTGTAATAGCTAACTCCAATACTTCGGGGGAAGATTTTTTGTGGCTAAATAGATGTATTATTACCTACAATTAATTGCGTTAAGATTGTTGTGTTAACTGTATTGCACAAATAGAATGAGGATATGTAATATACAAAACAACATTTCGTGTATTCTTTGGTCGCTCGAGAATCCTCTCTAAAGGAAAGTTCAAGAAAGCTACAGAGCAGAGGTCCTCTGGGTAGGTTTGCAAACTAGGTGGTACAACAAGGTTAGCAACAAGCCAGTAAAGGGTTTGGAGTTAGCCACTGCCCACTGATGAGTTAGAATTGGATTTTGAATACGACACTCGTTAGTTGGAAAGTAGAGGCAAGTGGGCTAGACCTTTGATTTTAATGGAGTAAACGATCTTTGATGAAAAGGGTGTCTAGCTTCGGCTTTGATAACCCCTTTCAAGATTTTAGGGAGTTAATAAATGATGTTTTTTTAATTTGAAGACCTCGATTACTTTTTATCGGCCCAAAGATGGTTTAGGAAGAATAGCCACTCCCGACGAATGATGCTCTTCGAGATATCTGTCTCTCTTCGCCCTCAATAATTATTGTACAGTTATCAGTACATACACATACATCAGTACATTGAGGGAGAGATGAAAACCATACAGGACAAAAAAGCACATCAGAACCCAACTAAATGAATTCCTTAATGGTACTTGCTCCACTGATAAATCTCAGGCTTAAGAGATCCGCGCGACTTGGTTGGCTTTGTTATTTTGAACCTTTTCAGGAATTAAATTATGATGAATATTTAAAAAAAATGATTCTTTCTACCGCCTTCATTTCTTACCATTAAATATACTCGCGAAAGCACGTGCACATTATACCGCATGGAAAATACTCTTCAATCTCCGGCAGCAGTTTAACCATGATGTATAATTGTTCGTTATACTTTCGCACAAATTTCTTGTTGTTATTAAATTAACATTATTAACACAATTAATTAAAGTTTTCAGTTGGGATAAAAAAAGTCAATGGCATGAGCGAGATTTGAACCCACGATCTTCGGCTTGATATGCTGCTGCTCTACCACTTGAGCTGTGGTGACCTCGATCCACTCGCCCACCAACTTCCCATCACAAACACATTTTTTTAATTTTCCCTCCTTTTTGCCATTTTTCAAATGTCGTGTAATCGGATTGGATTCTAGGCAACAAATGAAATGACTTTTTATCTCAACTGAAAACATTAATTAATTATAAGATATTACTTGGTTAACCGGACCAAGATACTAGTGAATTATTATTATATACTGAAAGAACAAAACCTTTAACTGCATGCGCAAAAATCACCAACTATTGCTATTGTTGCCATGGTTGACAAACAGTTAAAGAAAAATACTACTGATGCATACATATGTACAAAAAAAATTAAACTGCGTCACAAACCAATTAAAAATATGGATATGAAGCATTTAAAATCATTTTTAACGAACTGATTGCACTGAACGACAATAGAAAGGAAAACCGCGTATATAATTTTATTCCAAATATTTTACTATCCAGATTGTGAATTTGACGGTTGTCATTTATCATAACATCATTTATTTATCAAGATTTTGTAATCCATCGAACTTTTCCTTGAATTGAATTATAGAAATAAATACATAATAATTCAATTGGCTATGTGGGAAAAATAATTGTGAAAGGTCAAACTGATCTGGATATTTTTCGACCTTCTAAATATTATAATAATAGTGATCGACCTATCAATTGAACACAAATAAACAGAGTATTCCATGGTTTTTTGGCTCGATTCCACATCAAAATATTTCTAGAGTTTCAATTCTTGATTATCTTTTCAATTGATTTTACCTCCTCAGTGACGACAATCATTTCAATAAAAGTACAAAAAAAATTGGCAGTTCTGCAATTATGACAGAATGAACAATTTTTACCAAATACTTTCCTTAACATTTAAATAACTGATATTTAATCAAATGATGATTAACAGAACAAAATGGAGAGAAGAATCGAGAAGAAAGAAAAGCAGATGAAGCCATTAAGGTAAAAAAATTATTTAGAGAAATAAATAAAATTGCTTTCGGCCGTATTTGACGCCTGCCTCAGGCCTGCCACATTGAAAACCAATTTTAAAAACTTTTGATCAACATGGGCGTGTGGTCCGAAGAGTACAGCGAGAACAAGTAAAATAACTTGGTTTTTCTTTAAAAGTATGAAATAATAACTCAGAACAGGTTTAAATAATTAATGTGAATCCAAAGACAAAGTGCTTTAGAAATTACGAATTACATGTGTCTATTACAGCAACAAAATAAAATGCTGAGAAGGAAAGTGTACCAATAGCTTACATTAACCACGTTTTTTTTAATGATTTAGCTATTCTTAATATAACTACAAATGTATTGCAATAAATAAATTTGACAAAATCTGTTTGGAATTTATTTACTCTTCGAAATATATTGTCCTTTCTTTAAAGTACTAATTGCTTTCTAACAACTAGTACATTTGATAACATTTGATCCGAACTTACTGTGATGTTAGTTATAAAACCATGGTTTTAAACATAATTTTGTAGTTTGAACCATTCCCTTGAAAAGTCGTTCTTATATCTTATCGCTTATCCTTAACTCCATTGAATTTAACTGAAAGATACAGAAAACCATATAAAAGTTTTTCTCATACCTACATCACACCAGACCGCATCTCACGATATCTGAACAAATATCTGCAAACGGTAACTAATCTCTACACATAAAAGTTATATTTTCATTATTACAATTTTTATTGGCATAAATATTATTTGACTCCAAATAAAACTGGGCCGTTGAACGGCAAGGCGTTGTTTGAAACAGAACGGGTCTCTCTTCACAATGGGCAAAGCACGTTTTACAAGTGGTTTCAAAATTTTCTACTTACCATAAGGATCTTTCTCGATTTCAGCACTTTGCCCCCTCAACTCTAACCGCCGAAGTTGTAAAAAACGTTTAATTAATCACATGCCGGAAGGTGAATATTAAAAAAACTAAGACGAGGACTCTAGTTGTAAAGTTTCAATTCGGCGACGGAAAGCGTACGGTAAACATAAAATAATGAGAAAAGTTCGAGATCAGTCATCGTTTCCAACCAACCCAGGTCACACGCAGGCAAATACTGGAAAGTGGGAAGGGGTTTTATCGCGCATTCTAGGGAACAATAACCAAAAACATCTGTTTCGTCCTTTCTTCTATTTACCATTTTTATCCTTAAAAATGATCACGGCCATTTAAAAAGTTTTGACTGGAGTAAAATAGACGGTTTAATATTACAGGTTTTCAATTTTTTGGTACTACGCCTTTTAATGCTCGTCGTTGAACGAGTTGTGACTTTTACCATTCTAAAGACCCGCTTGGATTGGAATCGTACAGTTTAAAATTACACACAGAAGATATCCGAGAATTTATTTGTGTTTATTAAAAATGGTGATTCGAAGGAGTTTGAGAAAATTGTGATATCGGTATTGATTGATCATAATTCTCCGAGGGGAAATTGGACTGGGGGAAAGAGTGAGTTGGCAGACCCTGGAGGAGAAAATTGACCTACGTTTTTTGTGAGTGAGTCGAGTGGAAAAGGGAGATTTTTTGTTACATAAAAGTCAAGAGCCGTGTTTTAAACAGTATTTCCAAATCAAAGGGCGTTCATTCGGTTTCCGTTCGGTTCGTTCGTTCGTAAAGAAGCGAAGAGATGGATGAGGAATATGACGCTATCGTTTTGGGCACTGGCCTTAAAGAATGCATATTGAGCGGAATGCTGTCCGTCTCTGGTAAGAAAGTGTTGCATGTAGACAGAAATCAGTATTACGGAGGTGACTGCGCTTCAATAACGCCTTTGGAGGAGTTATTTTCGAGGTACGGAGTCCCCGGCCCGGACGATTCGTACGGGCGTGGAAGGGACTGGAACGTCGATCTAATACCGAAATTCCTGATGGCCAACGGGCTGTTGGTCAAGTTGTTGATTCATACAGGGGTGACGAGATATCTCGAGTTCAAGTCCGTCGAAGGCAGCTACGTGTACAAGGGTGGTAAAATATCAAAAGTGCCGGTGGACCAACGCGAAGCTCTGGCATCGGATTTGATGGGCATGTTTGAGAAGAGACGATTTAGAAATTTCCTGGTCTACGTCCAGGATTTGAAAGAAGACGATCCCAAGACTTGGAAGGATTTCGACCCGCATACGTCCACGACCCTGCAGTTGTATTCTAAATTCAGCCTCGAGAAGAACACTCAAGATATAACCGGCCACGCTTTAGCCCTCTACAGGGATGACGAATATTTCAACGACCCTGCCATTAATACTATTAGGAGAATTAAACTTTACAGTGATTCGCTAGCCCGCTATGGCAAATCCCCTTATCTCTATCCGATGTATGGTCTTGGCGAGCTTCCTCAAGGCTTTGCACGTCTCTCTGCTATATATGGAGGAACATACATGCTTGACAAACCTGTTGATGAGATTGTTCTGGAAAATGGAGTTGCCGTAGGTATCAGATCTGGTTCAGAGGTGGCCAAATGTAAACAGGTATACTGTGACCCTTCATATGTCAAAGACAGGGTCAAAAAGACAGGACAAGTCATACGTTGCATCTGTCTCATGGATCATCCGATCCCCAACACCAAAGATGCGCTTTCAACTCAGATCATAATCCCACAGAAGCAGGTCAATCGGAAGTCCGATATCTACGTTTCTCAAGTATCTTATACACACCAGGTTGCTGCGAAGGGTTGGTTCATCGCCATGGTGTCGACGACCGTGGAGACTGATAACCCTGAAGCTGAAATAAAACCAGGCCTCAGCCTTCTTGGGCCGATCACAGAAAAATTTATCTCGATATCTGATTATTATGAGCCAACAGACGATGGCAAAGAATCACAAATATTCATTTCGCAGTCGTACGATGCCACGACTCATTTTGAAACTACATGCCTTGATGTTCTTGACATCTTTAAGAGAGGAACAGGAGAAGATTTCGACTTCTCTAAAGTTAAGCACGAACTTGGTGATGAAGAGCAGTAATTTTTTTATATTTACAATAGGAATGGTAAAGAAAAATTGACCAGACAGCTCAAAGTATCTTTCATTTCACTTTTGCAATTGAGAGTAAGAAAAAGGATGTACCACAGAGAAAGCCCATCAACTATGTTTTGATTATCTGTCGAAATAAAATCTTTGGCCTAATTACAAGAATCAATAGAACATCTTATCAATGCTTGAAATCAATCAGACTTTTATATCAAGAAAACCAAAAATGACTGATAATCTAAAACATTATTTATCCTTTTTTTTTTCTTCCAAACTACTATTTACTAGACTCATTTTTACTTATAGGGGAAGAAAGCTTTGATTTGGGTTGAAGGTTTAAGGCACTTATATATATAACATATGCTACATATAAGTGTGTATGTATGTATATATATATATATATATCTCTTGAGTTATATATATATATATATATATATATATATATCTGTCTCT
>CM077104.1:35047873-35075276 GCA_039619505.1 Cimex hemipterus | reverse complement strand
GATGTGTATAAGAGACAGATATATATAAACTCATTTGTAATATATATTATATACATTACATATATTTATAAAAACTAAATATTTTCCATAATTGTAATAGAAAATTTAATTATAAATATACCAATTCAAACTATAGATATTTTAATTTTTATTATATAAAGTAATAATATTAATCACATTATTAATCATTGGTGTTATATAGTGATAAAATTTCACACAAAACAAGTTCTTAAATTAACTAAAAAAATGATGAAACCATAAATTGCATAATTGCTCTATTTGTGATTTACTTTAAGCTTTCAATAATTATTTTGTCATTATATATATATATTCAGTTATTATAGCATATTTATTTTCCAAATGGATTCTGGAAATTGTATTTGTAACCGATCATTCCGATTTTGTGTATATCTGATATATATTTTTGCTGTATTTTGAAAGTTGTTAGTCTTTAATCAATTAACCAGAAACTACAATTTTGAGATTCTTTTGTTAAAAAATGTCATTTTTGGAATTTCATCTCAGTGTTATTTGCTAAGGACTTTCAGTTTATAAGAGGAAGCCAAAGATTTCAAGGAAAAGGCAAAGAATTAATGTAATCATCAGCATAAACCAGCAACCACCTTTTGACATGAGATTATGTTATAAACCTTTAAGTTTTGTCATCATGGTGGTGGAAAATTGCTTTTAGCTTCAAGCACTTACTTTTGTATTTAAATATATTAATAGAAATGTTTACTTTTATGTACAATGTGAAAGAGTAAAAGATAATTGTTTTCCGATTTTTGAAAGAGAAAGACAAAAATTATGTAGTAGCATTAATCATCAGAGTATATGCTAGATTTAAATCTTACTTTTATTTTGTCAAGCTTATTAAGCTTTAAATTTTCATATTCTTTGAAAATCTCAGTAAATGTGTCAAAACAAAATAAAAATATTGCAAAACTAGCACTTGAATTATGTAAAGGAAATTATTATTTTTTTATTATTGTTACAAAATGTTACAATATTAGTGAAAACAATTTTTGGATATTATGATGTTTTTGCTTTACTTTCTTAGTTTCATTAAAATACATTCAACTGATTTAATTTGTCATTTATATTTTTAATTTACCCCTCCCCTGAAAAAATAAGTTTTTACTATGATCATTACAGCTGGTTACAATTAAGAAAAAATATTTTCAACTTCAATAATTTAAACAATGCTTGTTTTGTCAATTATAAATAATTTTAAAAGTATTTTTATTATATATTTAATATCTTGTTTTAGCCAACTGTATTCACAGTCAAGGTAGGTTTTTTGAGATGGATTTAGTTTATTTATTCATAGTGGATTAGTGATAATATGATTTGAAGTAGCAAAATATTTCACCTATCATTCTTAGGAATTCAAATATGTTTAGCGGTCATAATTCAACATATTATTTCAAATAATTATTCATCAAATGTGTGGCAATTAGTGACCATTAGTTTATGATTATTCAGTAATCATGAGATGAGGTCTGGTGTAATGTAGGTTTCAGAAAAACGTCAAAGAAAATGTTTTTCTGAAACCAACATTTCACGAGTTCTGAATAATCATTTATATCTAATGTTTTGGTTGGGATGAAAAAGTTAAGTCAGAGTGTGATTCAAACCCTTGATCTTTGTCTAAATACGCTATTGCTCTAACAAATTGAGCTATTGTGACTTCGATCTATGTGAATACCAACTCCTCACCTTAACCTACAACTTTTTCTAATTTGCTCTCATTTTGCCATTTTTCAAATGACAATGAAGTGTAATCAGGATTTGATTTTCAGTGACTTATGAAGTGGACATGGAGAGTACATGGCAAAGTGATTAGTTATTAAATTAATCCATATGCTTAGTGGGCATAACAGGCCATATTAATTACTTCAATTGGTCTTTCTTTTCATCTCAATCAAACCTTAGATAAAAAGTAATTAAAACTTATATTCTAAATTCTTAGGAATATTCAAAAAAACATATTTGCTTATGCCTTTGCTTATTGTTAAAAATAAATATATTGTTTAAAATAAATGTTTTGACAACAAATAAAAAAAAAGTAAAATTAGTTTGTAATTTGTTTATAAAACAACTGTACATATAGTAAGTAAATAAATGAGATTTATTTGAATAAGTTGGTCAAATGATAAATTGAATGTAAATTAACTGTTTAGAAAATTGGCAAAAGACAATAGAAGAAACCATTTAAGCAATACATGTAATTAAACAAGTACAACTTTTTCATATTTGAGTGTGACCTATAGTGGTGACCTATCTGTGAAATGTCTATTTAACAATAAAATATACCATCCATTAGGGTAGTACATGAAGACAATTAATTGTTAAGATAAAAACATTAATTAATGTTATAAGAAGCCCACATTCACTAGTTTGTTAGGTTCATGTTGTAATAGAATGCCTAGAAGCGGGACATGAAAAAGAAAGAAAGACCTAGAGGTTGTAGTAGAATCTAAATTGACTCATAAATAAGAAATTAACATTTCAAATTGTAAGATTTATTTCACTTAAATGTGTATACTATAGTAGGTATTGATTTTATTAATTTAAGTGCATCACTACAAAAATATGTTTATTATTCATGTCATTGTTTTTATTTTAAGGAGAAAAAAAAATATATAACAAAATGATGGGTGGTTTTAAGATTGAAATGGCCAATAATCTTTCTTGCAATTAATTCCAAATTATGTTAAAAATCATTTCTCCTTTACTTCATTCTGTCTTCCTTGGGCCACCTCGTGAGAAGTTTTTTGTCAATGATGATGCCTCCCATACGGCTAATGGTGTCTTTGTACTCGGTCTTCCACTTGCCAAGCCTCGGACGGTTTTTCCCACCTGTGGAAGAATGGAAATGTCAGTAACTCATTTTTTTCTAATAAAGGAGGAAAAGAGGAACAGCGCCCAGGCTTGTCATATTTCAGCACTTTCACTTGGGCCTGAAGACAATTGTGACAATGATAACTGATCCTCTCCTCACGATTATCTAAGAGCATTACTGTCCTAAAACTACAGTTTATTTAAACAAGAATAGAATTGTAAAATAAGACATTGTGCCTATTACCATTATTTTTACCATTTCAGAATAAAGTCAAAAGTAAAAATGGTACTAGGGTGGTCTTTTGGAGGCCCAAAATGTGTCCACCTACCTCTCCATCTGACTTCCAAGACCTCTTGGTTAATAATTAAAGAATACTATTTCAATTTTTACATATTATAAGGTTTTAGATAGTAAATGGTTTAGTTATAGTGTATGGATACTGATTCTGTTTAAAATGGGTGTTGATGTAACAATTGAAAAAAGAAAGAAAATGTTGAGTATCACATGTATGACAATCTTGTAAAACTACAAAATATAAGTAATGTGTGGTGATTGGTTAGTTATAAGTAAGTTTAGTCATATCATGCTTGCATTTAGGCTCCACTTATTTAAAAATATAATTGTACATAATCAGTTATGTGATAGTGGCAATGAAAACTACTCGTTCATAATGCATATGATCTTTGTCGAAACACCCCACTTATCTATTGAGGGAGAATATAATCACAGAAACTGGTTGAATGAAAGTTTATTTCAATACCAGAATTACAAAATACACTAAAACCAGAAAATTGTGATAGATAAAGCAGAAGCTTAAAAAGTACTTCATTGCAAAGGACAATAATCATTTGTGTTAAATTAAACAATAGTTAAATTCCATTTTAAAATTAAATTATTAAGTTGTACGAAAATAAATTTGAACGTTGCGCCAAGGTGACGTACTTAAATCCGGTCACTTCTAGGGAGGTTATTGGTAAACCTAAAAAAAAGTAATGTACTTATTAGTTATACTAATAGTAGAGAAACCATTTTGGTTTTGAATTGCCAAATACACACTCTATGTAATGAGAAAAGTCTGGGATAGTGCGAAATATGAAACCACGAATTGGGTTCAGTGCAACTAGCGAACTACCGAACAATGAGCAATCTCGTGACGTCTATATTTATCCTAGTCAACAATACCAAGTGTGTCTAGACTGACTCAATATGCAACTACTGAATGCCTCTCACCAGGCATTTTGAAATTGCATAGTAGGGTCTACTAATTAATTTTTTATTGGCAGCAGGCCAATCAAATGAAAGAGATGCTGATGACTGTAGTTAACTAGTTATTCACTAGGTGTCCCTAGGTGGTTTCCCTTTCACTCTGCAGCCAATAAGCTTGCAACTGCAAGCACAATGACACTGGTAACAACTAACAAAACAATAACAATCGTAACTACAGCAACAAGGGTACTCTTAGCATCTCTCGACTCTCAAATATCAATATGCAACATGCTTGCTGCACGAAGCCCTTCTCTCGCTAATGAGTTAATCTACTCACGTGGCCTCGACAAGTCACATCCACGGACTTCATCCTACAGCTCGACCCATGACAAAGGACCACCAAAAATCGCCCAATCACTAAATGTTAATTGGAGCTTGGCATAATCGTTAAAAAAAGGAAATATGCTAATGATATAAATGGAGTTGTCATAAGGTTTTTAAGAAAGTAAAGATATAAGTTAATTTTGGGGGTGGCGAGAAATAATTCGCCATGACGATTTTCGCCGGCTGGAGCACCTGTTGTCGCATACCAAACTTCTCAGAAATATGTACATACCTTTGTATTCTGGTGGTTTATCTTCTTCCTCTTTCTTAGGATTGATTGGTGTCCTCGGTATTTTGGTAAGGCTCACAGGCTTCGGTATTTGCGGAGCTTGCGAAACTGTTACATCCAAATTTGTTCGAAAATCTTCTCCCGCAGCGTGCCCACGATGTGAAATTTCGGAGTGGGTCTTACAAGTGCAGACTGACTGCGAGGCAGGACACTGACATCCTTCTGTCTTGCTGTCGGTATAGATTCTGCTCTCCGTTGGGGTGACCTAAACCAAAACAATCTCATCAGCTCAGTAGTGGTGCAGTCGAAATAGTATCAAACTATCGATGTGTAGAGTTTGGAGGAATCTCTTTATGCACTTGCAAGACTTGGTTCTGAAGAATTGGACAGAAATATGTTTATATTATAACAAATCTTTGAAGATATAGAAGATTCAAGTATATTTTGATAGCACTAGAGTTATTCCCCTATTCTTGTTGATTTAGTTTATTCCCGGTTATTTTCGTTAGAGGCGTCTCGACAAGAAAACCAAAATAAAAACCATTTATGCAAAAAACAAATTACGAATGGAAAATAGTTTATTGTTTATCAAATATGTTTTAATAAGCAAATATTTTTAAAAATTAAATTTCTATTTATTTTTAAATATATAATATTGATGTTTTTATGATAATATTTTAGTAGTTTGGTCATCTTCCACACAGTACTCGCAATTTATGACGTTAAACGTTAAATTAGCCAATGCCCAGTCGAGATCTTAGGTACAAACATTTCTAATGTACAAAAGTTTAAAAAAAAACGTTTACCACGAGCGAATAATAGACACCATCGTCAGGTCGGGTTTTGTCCTCTGTTGCTCTGACTAATTTGGACATTTTGTTTGTTGTTCGTTCAAAAATGCATGCTATTTACTTGAAGAAATTGTTTTGTCTGTCTCACCATTTTCTCTGCCTCTTTAATAGTAAACATTTTTTGTTTGTTTGTAAATAGGTGACATACCTCTCCAAAGGTATCCCTGATAGTCGTGTGTGACTGGAACGATTTATCCATTTCGACTGCCTTTTGCAAATCTTCATCTATCTCTCCTGGCATTTCGGGAGCCAAAAACGATTTCAAAGGTGCAAAGCCTAATAATAATTATTATTATAAAACCAAAAGAGTATTGACATGAATTAATTTTACTAAAAAAATACGTATTGATTTCAATGCAGCTGACAAACCGTTGGCTAAAAAGTATTAACAAGAATAGCAGCATTTAAAATAATATACCTTCTCCGCCGTAGTCCGCTTTGTATGTCGTCTGAAATTTATCAGCATAAGCGATTTTTGCGAGTTCCTCTGGTGGAGTTATGCTCAGAATGTTGTATAAGTATGGATATTTGTTGTACAACTTGGAAAAAAGAGACAAAAGTTGAAATACATTCGAAATATAATCAACCCTCTCATATCTTATAAAATCCATAGAAAATTAATTTTCAAGCTGCAATGTTAATATTTTTAAAATATTTACCTTTCTAAGATAGGTATTCGGTTGGCCGAATTTAGATTCGGGTCCGACCGGGGCGACTCCACATTGAGCGGGTGGTATTTCCAGGGCTTCGACTGGAGGGATCTCCCTTATGCAGCAGGGGTCGTTGTCACCCCCGCCTGACGTTTGTACTCGTAACTGTTTCTCCAAATTTACGAGCCGTTTGTCCTCCCTGAAATGTATTAGCTTGAATAAGGATGCACTTTCATAAAGTAATTTCTTCCACGTCCTCGAAAATAGGCTCTGTATCCCCAAAATAAAAACAGCAAAAGAAAAAAATAGGGAGAGGGCCCCTGTGCTCCCGCTCGTCGGATTCCATCTTAATAAATGTGGCCAATGAAATATATAGCTTGACGTAAAAAAAGAAAAATATGCATTATACAAAAAAACTGACTATGTAAATAATTGGTATATGTATAATCTAGATCTCGGTAAGGCCTGGATGAAAAGAATTCAATTGTATTTGCCAAGCTTTCCATCTATTTTAAGGTCTCCATCATTAGGGCAAAGCAATCGTAAAGATATCTTGAATTTGAATTATCGAATACTTGGCAAATTTTATTTCATTCAGACAATAGCGAGATGCATATTATTCGTGAGTAAAAAGTGGTCATACATTTAAACAAATAAATGACTAGGGTATATTAAAAATAAAGTACCTGGTTATGAAACATTTACATGTCAGTATTACTTAATACTTTTTCAAAGGTTGACCTTGAAGGTCAAAGGGTTTTGAAAAGACTGAAACGACATACCCAATCTTTATTATTTATATTATTTTGCTAGTCAAAGCATTTAAATTCCTTTGAAAAAAAAAGTGAATGGACAAACTTACCATGTATTTATAATTTCTATCATTTAGTATTTGTTATATAATAATGTACGTATATGTATGATGAATTATCTTGCCAGGGAAAGGAGTTACATTTATCTTTTGCTATTTATCTATTACTGGGTATCTTTATATAAATATTTTATATAAATATCTAATAATTTCTTAAGTTTCACTCGTTTTACTATTGACGTACGACATAACATTGTTTCCCTAAAAAACGATGTGTTATTTATTTTCAGTGTATGGCATTTAGTGACCGTTGAGTAATGATTTTGTGGAGCTCGTGAGATGCGGTCTAGTGTAACGCAGTCAAAAAATTTGTTTTCTGTATCGATATGTCATTACTATGTGTTGCATTGAGCGCCAGAGAGATATGACACACAGCAATGACACATCTACATAGAAAACAAACAAGGGTAAGTACAAATACTTTGAGTCTAAAATTTATATCATTGTATAAATTCATTTTTTCACATTTTACATGTATTTGTATAATTTAAACATTGCTTATAATCCCAGGCCCTGAAGATGATCTCAATAGACATCGAAACGGTGGCACGATGCAGAAAATGTTTTCTAAAGCTACGTCACGCCAGACCTCATCTCACGATTTTCAAACTATAATAAAATACAGCCTTGATTCGTTTTCAATCTGATATCAAGCGGTTCATCAAAACATATATAATTTTCAAGGGTACTTTTGATTCGGAGCGTGACAAAAAATAAAGAAATACAAATAAATCGATGGTTAGAGAGAACGAAAATATTCGCAAATAATTCTAAGTGTGAAATACAACCATTTTAAACCATAGATATCCCATTTTTGTTCCTTTAACTATCATGACGATAAGGTAAGGCAAAATATTTAAATATATGCACATTAAATTGTAATAGTGAAAATATGTACATATATCTTTTATTAATAAAGTTTTAAAAGTGGGAAGTTAATTTAAAGAATATTGAAATAAAATTTAATTTATGCAATTTTCCTGTTTAAATAAATTAGTATAAACATAAAAAAAACTTTTCTTGTAGTGTGTAATTTCATACTTTAAATGATAAAATGAGTTTTTACAAATAAAAGAATTTCATTTATACGACATATTTTATGATACAACTATTTACATTTTACTTTGCTGTAAAATTCAATTTCCATAGTGTAACAATTTGTTTGAACGTTATGTATTTCGTTGAACTTTGACTATTGATTTCAAATCGTCAATAATTTCTTCAGACGTGAGAGGACGTGTATTTGGCGATATGCCATTTATTGTTGAAAGACTATGGTGCATAGAAATTACAAAAAAAAAATAAATTGATAACATAAGTTATGCTTCTGGTAAATTCAAATTTACTAAAGTCCCATATGACTCGTTGACTTACTTCACGCCAGAAAAAGGAACGGGCCATTTATAATCCTTGCTGTATGTGGTAAGGAAGTACTCCATCGCCGATCTGTGTTTGTATCGTCGATCTGGAAGAGTCGGAGATGTGGAAGTCGCCGCCTCGTATAATTAGCTATTGTATTCTATTCGCTTCAGCGAATCACCGATTCGATGCCGATATCGGCGAAACCGAATAAGATGTGAAATATTTCCGACGATGTCTCCCGGTCTCAACTCTTGCATGTGTCTCTTTCTCAAACCGGGTCAGGGATCATATATCTAATGCCACAGGAATTTTAAATTGTTTGCCGAAAAGGTTTGCATTTTTTTTTAAAATAAATAGTTTTGCTTATGACATGTGACTTTTATATTAATTTTAATTTTCTTTTGTCATTCCCTCTAGTGGTCAATTGGGCCAAAGAAAGTGTTGAAACGAACTAAATTGAAGAATTTGACTTTTACTACTCTTAAGAAGCAGTGCTTGCGACAAAAAAGCTACGAGTTGTTGAAAATTTGCTATCAGTCGTACTGAAGTTAGACAACATTGAAGACAAGGTATTGCAAAACGCAATATAATGTTGCATAAAACTTTACATTAGAACAATGAAGAAGCCCTGACTTTTCAACTATTGTTACAAAACGATAAATTTATGGGAACAAAATGTCTGAAAGTTTGTTAAATTGCAGGAAATTTGATTCTTCAAAAGAGGGCACATCCTTTATGATTTAAAGAATTACAGTACAGGCCAAGAATTCCACAGAAATTCTGAAGGTGACGTGAGTATATAGATTCACTTTTTGTGAATGCTAATTCTACTCAGATTTATAAATCAGATTTTCCTGTTTACAGAATATTTAGATTGTTACGAAATATACTAATATGACTTACTATATGTTTTTATTATTTTAACTTTTTTCTTGCTAGAATTAATTGTGATATGTATTTTAAGTAATATTTATTATTTTTTATCAGATACATATGTGTATTGTGTATAATATTAGTATTATTTATTATCTGTAATCAAGTATCTCTGGCATTAGATAGATCTTGGATAATTGTTGTGTCTGTGGAGATGCATGCCTAATGCCTAAATATATTAATAACTAAAAAAAAAATTATGGCCCTTTAGTCGTTGGTAAGTAGGTGTGTTGAAAATTTCTTAACAAAGTTTTTTTTAAAACAATTTAGTAGTAATGTTTCCACCGTTCTCGAAAACATTTCTCGGTAAGTGCTATAGTGAAATTTGAAATTGATTGAAATTATGGAGGACAGTTGAAGTTTTCGTACAACCAGCCGTTTTGTCAATATGTCGTGTTATTTGACGGTACTTTACTTGTACCAGTTCGCTTTCTGAGCTACAGCAGCAATTAATCAGCTCGCCAGTTAATTTTGAAGATACGCCGATTTTGAAAAAGGGCTTTACCACAAATTACCATACCTATGCCGCTAAATTCAAGTGGGGTTTCATGAGATTTGTGAAAGTTAAGAAAATTATTTGTTAAAATTCCTAGCATGTAGCTTATCTGCATTTTGGACCACGTATATTTGAGTAAATTTAACAATTAATTTCCTAATATACTTTAATTTTCAAAGGAAATGTTTCCTTTTGGTTGTATAGCAAACTAAACTTTTCACTAGCGAGTAGCGCCGCCAGTGCTTCAGCTATGGTTCTACCTTACGTTTCCGGGCACTAGGTACTAAGCAGTAAGCACTTAAGCAGGAGCCGACGAGCTTTTAACTTGCAACCTTGTAATTTCTTACTTAACTCTTAATTTAGCAGATTTATATTGTATAAAGATACGCCTGTATAAGTCTGGATCTCAACTCTCGAAGATTGCGATGGGTAATAACGCCTCCACCATTCCCCGACCCTAGACTGAAATCTCTCTCAGCAGGGGCTCAACTTGATGCAGTTAAATCTAGCAGCTACGATCAGAAAGAGGTACCTTGTGTATGTCAGCTATACAAAACATTTCACTCACTACCGACATTTTTTATCTATACCTAAACCTAATCAGGACTACAATATTATTGCACAGAAATGCTTCAGTTTAAATGGCTCCTACAACTCGGTCACTAGGTTGAACCCGAAGAAAATTTTTGGGATTTATATTTGTAATAATCTACGATTTTTTATGTCGTCATTAATCACAAATTAATTACTGAACATAAGATCATGAATTAGTTGCAATCTAAGAAGCAATTAAGCTGACCTGATGGCAAAGTGCAAAATTTTACATCTGCCATTTTTACAGAAACCAGACACTACTGAACCTCAGAGTAAACAGCTCAACTATTTCAGTGAATTCACCACCAACATTCTATACCAGGCATTTGTACTAATTCCATGGCAGATTCGTTAACATTATTGGATGAATTTCCTCTCCTTATATATCTTCCAACTTTAGTGGAATCAAAAAAGAAAGGCCAAGAAATTGTCAAACTCGTGGCAAACCTAAGCTATAACATTTGTACACAGAAGGTATCTCAGAAAACTCTTATCTAAATTTATTGTTGGCCTCCATCATTACAATTTTTTATGTTCTTTGATGCCTTCCTTCATATTGTTAGCATCACCACATCACCAGGACTATTCACTGATGAAGCCCAAGAAAGTTGTATATGTTGATTATTCTGTTATCTATGAATTTAGGGTAGAGATTGTTATGTAGAATCTGTTCGTATATATTTATGTTTTTGTGGTGGAATGATTCATGGCTGAGGATAATCATTCTGTGAAGCAACCCTTTGGTTGTGTTTATTATTGTAAGAGATGGTGAGATGTAAAGTTGAGGTAGCGATCTGTGTTTCTTGGTTTTTGATACCAATCTGTTATTAATGTGCCATCTGGTTGTTTTATTACGAGGGTATCTTAAAATGGTATTTTTTTTCTTGTTTTCGATTTCATGTGTAAATTGTAGGCATGGATGAAAAATATATCTAAGCTAGTTTGAATTTGATCTTTAAAATATCCATTAACACAGCAGTGCCGGATCAATGTTATGAACGTGTTGTTTGATAGAGTTGTGTGTAGTGTTATGTTGGGCCATTTATGTTTAATAAAGTTCAGAGTTGTGTCTATTGGGATGATGGTAAATAACGATGAAACAAAAGGGATGTGGATATTATTAATTATATTATAAATTCACTTTTCTATATCCAAAATGTATTTGCTAAATGTAAACAATGTTTGTAAATCCCAGGCCCTGAAGATGATCTCAAAAAGATCGAAACGTCAGCACGATAAAGAAGATGTTTTTCTGAAACCTTCATCACGCTAGACGACATCTCACGATTTCTAAATAATTTTTTATTTTGATTGATGAGAGACCGATTCTATTAATGCAAAAAATGTCATTAGTTCCTCATAAGTAAAAATTTCGTCTCCCATAACACTTCTAAAGAGAAATTTAAAACATTTTACTGCTTCTTTCCACGAAATTCTGGTGCTTAGGGAGGTATGAATTTTCAGCAGGTAATATTTTCATTGGCTAAATAGTTAGCTACTTGTGGGTATTGTCTTACTCTACATAATGTATATTGAAAATGTAAAGTAATCTTGTTCTGGGTTCCACCAGATGCCAAGGGTTCTGATTGAAATGTCCTCTTCATTTGGAATGAATTTAGTTTCTATTTTTGTTGTGTAGGAATGTTGTCTAATAAGGCCAATTCATTTGCACACCATTTATATAAAGAAAACTGAGCAGTCTAACCTCTTCCTGAATTAATTTGAGATTTTCTAAAACATTGCAACCTGCCAAGTAATCATCCATGCAGATATCTTGCAGAATTAATCTTACTGCAGGGGGTATTTATCTTCCTGTTATCTAGCAGCTTGTTGCAGACATCTTGTAACGAGAAAGGAAGCTGGAGCAGTTCCATATTTAACTGATACCCTATAAGTGGTTGATCAGGAGATTTTTTCCAAATATTCTATCCAAATTTTTATCCTCTTCTGAAATCTTAATCTGCCGGTACATTTTGGTGATATCAGCAGTTATTACATATTTATAAGAGCAGAACCTTAGTATTATTGAAACTAAGTCCTGTTGAATTAGAGGGTCAGTCATTAAAGCGTTATTGAGAGAAAGCCCACTTGTAGTCTTAGCAGAAGCATCAAAAAGCGTGTGGTATTTTGTTGCTGAGCTGTGGATGTTATGAATGCAATGATGGGGCATGTAATATGTATCAGCACATCAGTTACATAAGGTGCTTTACCAACTTCCATGTGCTTTAACTTAACATATTCTTCCATAAAGTATGAAGCCTTTAAATCTTTGTTTTTATCCTCTCCAACTCATGTAGGAAAAAGCGTTTCATTGCCATTGCTTTAGAATAGCCCAACTGGTTAACCTCAATTTTAGTTGGACAATTCAAACAAAACTTGCGTAACTCTTCCTCAATTTAACTACAGGCTGCTACAGTTACATCTTGCATTAATTCCTCTTTAGAATGTTTGCAAACGTGCAAAGGCTGTGAGCTGTAATTTTGGCAAGTTCTTCCCCAAAGATAGTTGCTGACGATTTAGTATACAGAAAAATAGTTCAGCTCCAATGACCACGTCAACTGGACCAGATTTATCCAAATTAGAGTCTGCAAGAAACAGATTAGAAGGAATATCCTAGTCAGTGGTAATTATAAGAGCTTCCGGTATGGGCAAGGTAACCCTTGGAATTACCAAGAATTCTAGCTTGGTCTGAAATTGCTCAAATTGAGATTTTATAATGAAATTCGTTGAATAGCTTAATTTCTCTTCTGCCAATAATTGAAAGTGGTGATGTTTCAGTAGGAAGGCATAGCTCTTCAGCTAGAGCAGAGATGATAAAATTGGATTGAGTTTGATGACTACCTTTGTGCTTGCTAAGGCGGTTCTTGCACAGTTCTAATTTATTGGGTTGTCCGGAAAATAATGCAGGATTTTGGTATTAAACAAAAAAAAAAGAAACTAGTTACTTTAAAGCAATGTTCTTTAATCAAAATAATTTCCCATACTCTCAATACATTTCTCCCAACGTGTTGGTAACTTATTAATTCCGTCTGAGTAGAATTCAGAATTTTTAGAATTGATAAAGTCAATAAATGCATTTTCCAGTTCCGTTTGATTTTTGAATATTATGTGTTGTAAGTAGTGGTCCAGGTGTCTAAAAAAATGGTAGTCAGTAGGCGAGAGGTCCGAGAGTAGGGTGGGTGAGGCAAAGTTTCATAGCCAAGCTCCAATAATTTTTGTGACGTTACACATGACACATCTGGTCGAGCGTTGTCATGCAACAAAATGGGCCCTTTCCGATTGACCAAAGAGGTGGTCAGCGACGGTCGTTTTACTGACTTTGAGTTGCTCTGCAGGTTCTGAACAGTTGTTTTGGGGTTTTCTTCCACCACTGATCGCAGAACATCATCATTAAGAGAGGAAGGCCTTCCACGACCTTCTTCATCTTCAAGGCTGAAATCTCCCTCCCGAAATTTTTTAAACCACCTTTGCACAGTGCACTCATTAACACAACCCTCGCCCCAGACTTGGTTAATGTTTCTAGCCGTTTGGGCTCCGCTTCGGCCGAGTTTAAACTCGTAAAAGAAAATCGTACGAAATTCTCGCTTTGACATTATAAGGATGACTGAATTATTTCCAAGTAGCGGAATGCTACAGAGGTAAACAAACAATATCATTTGGAAGAGGATTAATAAGTGTTGACATTCATACAAATGAGTAATCCTGTAAACGTAAACAGAATATTTTATATAGATTTTTTTTAATGAAAACTTAAAATCCTGCATTATTTTCCGGACAACCCAATAGATGCCTGCTGTAACCTATTAGGTACAGATAATGCTCTAAAAAGTCTACAGATATAAATTTTATGAGGTTTCCCACAATAAGCACACGTGTCTTT
Organism: Cimex hemipterus; assembly: GCA_039619505.1. NCBI lineage: Eukaryota > Metazoa > Arthropoda > Insecta > Hemiptera > Cimicidae > Cimex > Cimex hemipterus. The sequence continues at coordinate 35,060,975 of CM077104.1, read as the reverse complement.
ATAATGTAATTTATCTTCATCATGATTATGTGCAGATGCAGATTTTTTGATTTATTACTGATTTATTTGAAATCATCCTTTATTGTGGTATACTTATCCTTATAAATAGATTCTAAGTTTTTAATTGTTTTGGAGAACAGAAATAAATTGACTGAGTTGGAACTTCCCTTCTATTAATTACACTTTCCCATTTTTGAGGTGTTCCAGGATCTAATTTTCTGCCTAAAATTACAATTAAAAGTGGATTCCAGTGCTAGGTAGGTAGCTTTAAAGCTGTTGAACTTCTTAAATTGGCTAAACTAACATCCACAATATTCTGCAACTTACTAACTGAAGCCTTTTCCATCTTTTCACAGACAAGGCAACTCCCATGCCAAGTTATAATTATCGTTTATTACTTCCATACTTTTTAAAGCTAAAGCTGCATTATCCAGTAATGCTCTTTTTGAATACTTAAATTTTTGAATAGGTGCGAAATCTGTTCTTTTATCTGTTATAGAATTAAATTCTTGTTTAAATGAAAGGAAATGAAAAAAGGTGGGTAATAATATGTCCAGAAGTCTAACTTCCGTGTTGTGTTGCTTAATGACAGGCTCTTTACTACGTGTACTACAAGTGTCTATTAGTGTCCTAGCCCTGCTAACCAATCGACAAAATTCATCTTCAAAATCTTCTCTTTGAATTAATTATGTTTCCTGTTCAGGGTTAGCATTTCTATTTCAGTTTGTATATTATCAAATTCTGTCCACAGTGGCTCAATTTTTTCCAATTTAACTTTAATTACATTTTTATCATTGTTATTGAGGTAAGGAGAATGCAAAAACGCCTTAAATCGTATTAAAGACTCTTAACTTTACCTCTCTGAAAATGAAGTTTTTTAATATCTTCTTCAGTTACGCTATTTGGCATTATGATGTATTTCATATAAACAATTACTTCCCAATGAAGGATATAAAACTAGTGCTTATTAATTGGTATTTATGGTGATTGGGATTTGGAGTTAAGAATATGAAGGGAGAGTGCAGAAATTAATGGCCACTTTCATTCATATGAATTTAGAAGACACCCTTTTCTCGGTGGTTTCTTTAACAATTTCTTCTAGGCAAATGTCTACACGGCACAGAGGACCATCATGTACGCTACGGTACTTAATTTTGAAGTATTCATAAACAATAAATAGTTATGGTTGAACAGAGAACTCACAACACTTTGCTTCTTTTTTCATTACATTTTATTTTAGGGTAATTATTTTCCTCTCTTGCTGCAGTTTACCTACTGATCATCATCAAAATGAAATAAAAAAATGCCTGAACATTAGCAAAAATGTAGTGCATAAGTTGCTTATGGAAATTCAGGCTGAATAAATGAAATGAACAGTTTTTTACTCATTCTACATTACTTGAAACTTTCAAGCGATTACAAAAATATAGTTTATCTTTAAATAATGTACAAATAATACAATAATCAGTAATTCATATCTACATTTGTTTATAAATAGTGGTAACATTTGAAACTAAGTGTCGTATGTACAATAAGTATTCAAGAAAAAGTCGAGGAAGGCCTTATGTAAAATATATGTACATGAGGGACGAAGGTTGATCGTTTAATTCACTTGTCTTAGTCATCACTCATTCGATCAGCTTGAACATCACCAGGCCGAAGATAAAACCAAGAAGCTGAAACAAATAATTTATTTACCAACAAAATTGTATTATTAGTGTGTAACTCCTTTCTTTCAGTATTGTGAGAATTTTCTAAAATTTACTTGATTTTGAATCCTGTCATAGGTTTCATATAAACATCACTGTTTATACTTTTATATTAAGCATCACAGGCTTAATGACAGAAAATAAATTTTCAATTGCGAATTTTGTATGCATTACAAACCAAAGAATTTATTTATAAATGATCACATCATCAAAAATTTAACTGTCCATCATATTTATAAGAATATGAGTTTAAAGAGTCCTTCAAACAAGATGAGCCACTATATAAATGCACAACTGAAGACAAACATTTATATCATTTTGGTCTACTATGAATGCCATCAGCTTCTCATTGCTGATGGCAGTAGCACATAACCAATCGCCGAAAATAGTGGAATAAATGGTTGGGGCATAAAAATTACAGCTGTATTATAATTTTCTTCAGATTAAGAATCTGTAAAAAATAAGTATATCCTTTCTGTTTCCCATGCTAAGTGATGAAATGAAATTAAAAGAGGACTGATAAGATTGCTTTAATTTTGTTATGTGCCATTTCCAGTCTAAGTGTTTGATTCTAAAAAAGCTCAGATATGTAAATTTGGAATCTGTTGTTTGCTAACCAATTATTGATTTTCTGGTTGAATTTTTTTCAAGGAATTTAGGTTTTTATCACTTCAGAATATGACCAAATCATTAACATATAGCAGTGCATGGGCAAACAAATATAGATACATATTATAATATAATATAATAAAGATGTGAAGAAAAATTCAGCTATCTTTTGTCCTCTGATTTTTACAAAAACCGCTTAATTGCCACTCTGGGAATAGTTTTTCAGTTTCCGAAAACCAGTTAATCCTTTGTACAATTGGTTTTGTAAATAATTTTCTTAAATAACAGGCTAAAGATTTTTGAAGAATTGGAGTTTTGGTAGCCGATCTCCAAATTTTGGGCAATATCCTCCTGATAGTTTTATTAATAATATTTTGAAATTTGCTTTGATCAGATATTGATTTCTCAAAGACTTATTAACATCATAGTGAAAGCTGGTTGTCGCATAAGAAACATTGATCAGATATTGTTAAGTCAAACGCAGATGTCATCTAGTCTTGGGGGATTTCAAAGTTATTGTGAACACTAAATTAGAAAAAGGGAGATTTAAAGGGTCATTGTTATTGATGGAAATGTTTATTGGAAGTGAAGTTTTGTGTTGGGTTTCCAAACTAAACTTCATGAACATTATTAATCAATGGTGGGAGAAATGAGGATGCTGATGGATCTGGACAATCAGCTACAGCTTGATAGTTCAATTTTTTTTGCTCATAAGGGAGGGAGTTTTCTGCTTGTTTAAAGAATACCTTTTCATTGGTGTGAATACTTTTGCTTGAAATATGGGGCAGCTACTGTCATATGCTGGATTTTGTACAGAGCAATTACTGCAAATGTTAACAGTACATAAATAACAACTGCCACAACTTCAATAAATAAACTATGATTTAGTCACTCTTAAGGCTGACATTACTACATAGTTCCTAAATAAAATATTCAATTTAACATGTCTAGAAGCAGATTGTGTATTCGTTTTAACTCCAAAACTGTGTTTGCATTCATTTAGGTTAAATACGATAAGTTTTGAGAGAAAGATGTATTTAATCATGACTGTGCCCTTCTTCCTTCAATATTTTATTACTAATTTTTACATTAGTAACAAATGCCTAAATAAATAGCTCTTTCTTAAAAACTTACAGTTTTTAGAATCTCATTTAAAAAGTTTGCTTGAATTTATTCAGAGCTTAAAAATTCTGCTTGCAAAAGTTAGTTGTATTAATTGTCCTCCTCTTCATCTTCATCTCCTTGTACTTGTTCTTTTTCTACTACTATCCTATGAGCAATTAAGCTGAATATGAAACCAATCATCTGAAAGTTTGTAGAATGTTTTTAAACCGCTATAATAAATAAATAAATAAATATATATATATACCTTAAGAAGAAGATAATATGTACATACAAAGATTTAAAAAAAAAGTATTAAAGTAGTATTAGTATTAGTATTAGTAAACTATTAGTGCATTACAAATTGAGCCATTACCCAAGCTCTTTGCGGCACTCGAGTGCACACTTTGCAAAACCAACCAGGTGAATGAACAGTACAGGAAATTAAGTTTTGCAATTAAACTTGCTTTCAAAACTCTAGTAATTCTCAAAAAGGACATTTCAAACTCCAAGAGAATGGGACATAGCCAAAAAGAAGTATTCCCTCACGAAGGATCAGGTAAGTTCACACCTGAGTTTGAAGAACCAGCTTAAATTGATACAAAAACAGCTGTGGATTGTTTTGGACAAGCTGAAAAATGCCTTTTAATGATCAATTTCTTTGTAGAGTGTAAATCTATTGGATCTAAAAGTCAGTTTGTTTAACGTTCAAAATGCCTGAACGAATGGATGATCAAAAGCCGAAAATTTAGAGAACCAGTTTTCATGGTTGTAAAAAGCGATGAAACAGTTTACAACTAAAAAGTGCTGAAAAGATTAAATTACATTGAACTGCTGATACCTGGGAAGCAATCTATATCAAGTAATAGTAATAAGTAAATCAAGGCGTGACACACTACCTGAAAAACCTTGATATTAGGAAGAACAGAATAGTTTGAGAAAAGGATGGAGAGATCATTATTCATTTTTCTAATACAAATATTTTTTGGTAACAAAAAAGGTGCAAGCAAAGCCTAACTCAACACCATCAAGTTTGACAAATTACAATTTTTTTAGAACATTTATTTCTCTGTAAGAACAGCATTTCAATTTGTTGCTTTAAAACATTGTATTGTAATAATAAATTTATGAATAAAAACAGCAAAACAAAATATTTATTGTCTTACCATGAGAGATGATACCGTAATAGCAGCTCCTGCAACAATTGCAGCATGTGCCCTTATAAATTCTTCGGTAACATTTAAACAACCGTTTTTCCAGATGTTAAGAGATGTTTGAAATACTTTGCAGTTCACCCTCTGCAAAAGACAAACAAAAAACAAATACAGTTTAAAAACACATTGAAAATAGAAAACTGCAACTGTGAACGCTACTTTTCCAGAAGAGAGTCTACAGCAGCTTTCCGGAATGTGACCTTTCCAATCTGTGTATGACATTACACCACAGCATTCGAGCTGGTAAATTGAGAAAAATATGATATAATTGTTTATATAATTTTTTAAATTTTGTGTAATATGTCAATTACCACTTCTTGAATGTCATCCCACGCTCTGCTCAAAGCCTTTTCTTCACCGTATGTTTTAATAGAAGAATACATTTCCTGTTCCATAGAAGAGTGAACTTTATCTCTGAAAGTGTATGCGAGGATTCCACCTATGAGTATCATCACCAACAGGATAAAAACTGCCAGAGCGTACTGAGAAAAAAGTTTTTCTCTTAATTTTAAGAAATTGTTATTTTCAGCTGAAATTATGTTTATTTTTAAAACGTTGCAATATATGTAATGGATTAAGGTTAATGTTTGAAACAAGTAATATGGCATTTTGGGGGTTTTGATGAACAAAGGCAACACAGGAGTTTTGTTGTACATTGAGCACTTTTTAAAGCCTTACACCCGAGATAATCTGAAGACGAGAAGCCTATAAAATAGCTTCAAAAATATATTTAATGTAAAACTGTAAGAACCCTTGTTGTTTTTGTTCATAAAACACCTAACTTTTTGTTTATCTGCATAACAACTATGATAACAATAAAAAAAAAGAAAAAGAAACAAGTAATTTATCGGTAGAAAAATCAATTATATACTATGCACAGCAATTGCTACAAAAGTAACATCAAAAGATGCAAAAAAAAGTTGCAATATTAAATATTACTCATTAAGCACCATGATATATTTTTATTTTAACTTGTTATACATTTAGAATATCAGTGTAAATAGAATGCACCTTGTCATTCAGGGGGAAAATATACCATGGATTTATAAATTTCCAATTAAATACTAAATTCATCTAAGAAAACTAACAATGAAAATTGAGTGGGTCAGCCAGTTGAAATAGAAAAATTTCTCTCCATGCTTCATATTTCATTGTCGATGTGGACAAAATTATTAATATTAATTAATTATATAGCTGGCTTTAACTTGACATGACAAAATTGGCCAATTTTTTGTCAAATGGTAAAATACTTTTGGAGCAGGAAATACAATTGGAAGATTAAAATGGAAATCATCAATGAAAATGGAGAATATATTATGAATTGACAAGATCAACTCACTCTACATGGCTATCATTATTATGTATTATTGGAAGCAGACGCCTCATATGTGTGTGCCATGAGAATTATTTACTCTACTTTATCTGAAATACGGGATTAGACTTCAATTTTGATTGTATAGCTGGTTGAAACATTCCCACAAATTCTTTAATACTTTAATTTCGCTCAATTTACATATTTCTGCATCACTCATAGAAAATGTGTAGCTAAGTAAAGCGGAGTTTGATGAGTACTGATTATTGTACCAATACACTATTCATTCATGATAATAAATATATTCACACAACCGATATAAGCAACAACATACTCAATAGTCCTATTTCTATTAAAAAAGTCTATTGAGCCAACCCGCTTTTCTATGGAGCAAATTGTCTGATCATTATGCTTTTGGATTTGGATTTAGATTTATCACTATAACTACATCATATACTCACATAACATACTCACTACATTCACTCAATACATGATAGAGATACAAAAGTAAATACAGTAAAACAAGCCTGTGTGCTCCAAAGATTGGGTGGATTCCAGAGAACCCTAATATTTGCTGCTGTGCTCTCTAGCACAATTCTTATATCAAACGACCTTCATACACGCTCTCTATATGGAGCCAAGAATTGCACCCTTCAACTAAGTGAGATACATGAGCAACCTTTCTCTACAGCTAGTAGCCATACATGGGTATTGGCCCAAAAGTAAGTGTCCATGTGCCAGTCTCGCTTGGTTGTAGTAAATCAGATGAGGATGAACCTTCTTTGAGTCAGATCCTCTGAGAGCTTCCTATGAATAGTGTTCTTGATATATGAAAGCTTCTCTGCCAACCCGGCTAATTGATCATTATAGGAACTAAATCCAAGAACGTGCCATTCTACATTCTGCAGAGGGTCAGACATTGGGGAGCTATGTGGTAACCACCTGCAGTTACGACAGTACCCACTAGACTTCACCGTCAGTTCATAATGACCTCAACTTCCACTCTGCAGCCAATCAAATTGGAACAACAAGCAGCCCTGCTGACTTCAGGCTCGTTTTCTCGAGGGCATGTTGAAAATAATGGATGTTGACTTCCTACTAACACAACACCAGCATAGCAAGGAGTACTTGCTTTCTCAACAATCTGACTTGGATACTTGCTGTATGAGTCCCTTCTTCTACTGCCGAGTGCCAAGTCTACTGAGTCGCTATTTCTGAATGCGGCCTTGGACTTACGGCTTACACAGTCCCCGCTTTAACTATCAGCTGTATGCACGCAACTTCAATCCACTAAAACTCCCAGTCACTAAAGTTATGCTTTATTATTTTATTCTGATTCCTAAAACATTCTAAAAGATTTGACCATCCTTACACACACACACACACACACACACATGCACGCACGCACACGCGCGCACACGCGCGCACACGCGCGCACACACACACACATCCATATATGGTTAGCGTTCATAATTGACCTATTTAAATTTTTTCAATTAATTATACTTTTAAATCTAAACTCTTGGTTGAGATGATGAAGTCATTGCCACTAGCGGGATTCGAACCCACAACTTCGGCTCAATACGTCGCTGCACTAACCATTTGAGTTGTGCTGTCGTGTTCTGCTGCTACTGCTACTAACTGCTATCAAGCTGAGGGCCATGGGTTCAATCCCGCTTATGACACTTTTTCATCTTAACCAAGACTTTAGATAAAAAGTATAATTAATTGAAATAATTAAGTTTGTAGTTTGGCCGTTTACGATCACCTTTTCTGCCATGGTGTTTCGGAATATCTCCTTCTTCAGGGTTGGGTTTGTTCTACTGCCTTTGATTTAAGTCTTGGGTTCTATTTTACCCTTTGCAAAAGGACATGTCTGATCTCGACAAGAAATCACCCAAAATATAAAATGGTCGATGTTCAAAACATTTATTGTCTTGGTTTTAAATGTAGAATGGTTTTAATGTGTCTTCTTACCGTTAGGAGCAGACATTTCATCTCTCTTACAGAAGCCAGGCAGCCGGAGAACGATACACCACACAAGGCCACTCCACAGAATATTAAAATGTAAACTGAACCAAGGAAGAGGTTGGTGCCCACCAGGGCGTTTATGAAACCTTTTTCCTGGATTGTCCACACCCCGAGAATCACAATGACCACACCACCAATCTACAAGAGGAAAAATAAAAAAAAAAGAAGAAAAAAGTGCTTTCTTGTTACTTACGAACATGATGACGTTTGCTACGAACATGCAGCACTTAATAAATTTTCCACAAATGTCCAGCTCCCCATCGTGCCCCATCTTGAACAGATTGCACAACGTACAATTACAAAATTATATGTATAGTTCCTTATAAAAAGCAAAAATAATAAGTCATTTACTAAAAATTTATCCTCACACAAAACTTTGCTTTTGTAATTCAAACTATAGTTTATGGTGTGTTACTTGACTTTTATTTCACAAAGCCTTGCAATAATTTATAATTTTATTTTTGTCTAATTCTTAATTTAAAGTTTTGAATGGGGTAAGAATGATGATCTTCTACAATCTGCTTTTCTTTTCGTTATAGGCCATGCAAGGTTAAGACCTTGAGGCAAAGCCTGCATATGTGTCTGCCATGGAGAGAAAGGTTGCTCGATGTCCCCTACTAATTGAAGAATGCAATTCTTTGGATTCATATAGATAGCGCGAAGGAAAGCCACCCGATATGAGAATTGTTCTAAAGAACAGTAGCGAGTATTTTGGGTCCTCAGTTCTGATTCTTGGAGGAAATAGTATTGTTTTATTGTATATACTTTTGCGGCCCTAGCATGTATTGAGAGATGTGTGGAATATGGAATACCCCATCACCTCCTAATTAGGTTAGTTGAATATAAAGGAGATGGAGGAATATCGAGTACTCCAACACCAAGTGAGTGAACGGAATGTAAATAGGTAAGAATATATTTAAGAATGAATGCTAGTTGATTGGATTTGGAACCTCATTGGATGGAAGGATAAGACCGAAGTCTGACCCTGGGCTGCCAGGGGTGGGTAATTCACGAGGTCTGTCGGTAATTTATTGTAAATTACAAAAACTGGAATTGCCGGTGGACTGTGAGAATAATAGTCTCAACTCTGCACATTTGTAATATGTAGGTAATTGGGCGGATTTGAGCTCATCTACTACTACTACTACTATATGTCTTATTGTTTAATATATATACAAAGTTTACAGATCGGAAGTATATATTACAAAGCAAGAAAGACATTCCTCATGGTTTAAAACCGTCTGAGGGAGTCTAGCACATAAACTTATAAAATTAAAATCGCCATCTAAATCTAAATCTTTATTTTATATAAATTTGTTTTTCATTTATACATTTTGGGGAAATTTTTACGGCCCCCCCCCTAATCATGGCCACCTTCAGAAGATTGTAGTTCATCTTAACACTTCCAGAAAATGAAAAGGACAACTAGAATAAAAAAGAAATGTGAAAAATACTACTTACAACATCTGCCTGGTATTTATCAGATATATTTCCCATTTTATGTAATGACTGTGGTTTTTATGTTATTTTAGAAAAAATAATTAATTTTGTAAGGCTATTTCCTTTACGGTATAACAAATGTTGAATACTGTGTTTTAATTTTATAAAAAAAATTGGACGTTTTTCCTCAACTATGTCCATTAATTACTTAAATTCTTAGTTTAACAATTTTCATACAGCGAGAGTTAATTTCACTGTATCATGCAAGTGTTCAATTCGTTCTTTGAGAATGTTGTCAATCGTAATCACTGAGTTTGAAATCTGCATAAAACAGCTTAATATGTGTGTTAGTTTCCGATCATTTAAATCTGCTTATCCTTGTTGCAAATAGTAGGCCAAATCAACGAGAGATAGAGATCGAAGAAACAACAGATTTATCAAACCCGGACATCAAGTGGAATTCTCAATTTTTTTGTTTTGTTAATTCGATGTTGACGTGACATTATACACGGATCATACATAACATGCCTAACATGCATATGCATTCATAGGATAAATACACTCAATGCCGAAAATCGGACCTCCGTTTCTGTTTTTATTTCATTTAGTTGTTCATTTTATTTTCTATATGAAGTTTTATTGTTTTATTAATTACAACATACGTATTTTAATGTAAACCAAATTAAACGACATCGAAATCAAGGAATTATTAATAAAAAATATTTTATTATGATAAATTGTTAAAAAATTCACAAAAACCGGAAAATCATTTGGTGGTTTGAGGTAAATAATGGGATCCCATTGTTATGGCGCTATTTTTCTTTTCTTTTTTCACTTTTAGCGGACATCCTTTACGCTTTGAATTTTTTTCGTTTTTGGACGGACGGAATGCCCTTATAACAAACAAGTTCGTTTGAAAATCAACTACGAAAAAAAAGTTTCATAGCTAGAGCTGAAGTGTATGTTTGGATTCGAAAAGAGATACCTAGTTGCTAATGGATTAAAGTAGTGGTGTCTATACGTATGTTTTTATAAAAATATTTAACTAAGTGATTGGAGATAAAATTCACAAAAACATCAGCAAATAATTTAGTGATAGATTAACTAACAATTTTTCTATTTTTTTTCTATGTATGATTTCCCGAAGTTTTAGTGAATTTTCTTTCAAATCATCATAATTAAATGATTAAAATTCCTGAATTTTTGAATTCACTTAATTTGGCTTACATTAAATTAAGTCTGCTCTAATTAATATAATGATAAGACTATTTGAAATAAACAACAAAATACGAGAATCCGTTCTTTTTTTCTGTTATTGAATATATTAAAAAAATTAAATTAAAGACAATTGTAGACATTAAATACTTATTCATATTAAATATTCAATCTGGATATTTTTTCTGCATTCAATTTCATCTACAACTGTATGCATTACTGGCACTTTCAACACGACAAACAAGAATGGCACAAGTACACTGAAGACAAACACTTTGAGCCCTGAAGATGATCTCAATAAAGATCGACAAGTTGACACGATAAAGAAAATGTTTTTCTGAAGCCTACATCACACCAGACCGAATCTCATGATATCTCAATAGTGTATGCATTACATATAACCACCAAGATGGATTTCAATTTGTGATTGTAACATTACAGGCGAGAAATCTACTCATTGGCAGCCGATCTGGTCTTATAATACGTTATTAATTATTCAAGAAGTCTCTAATCCATATTCTTTTTAGTCGCCTATGTGATAATTTGTATATATATAAAAAAATAAACGATTATTTTCAGGTGACACTGCAATTTTTTGAATTTGTAGTTGTATATGTGGTCTCTTATTGATGCTTTAAAATTTTCAAAATCCAATTAAATTTTTAAAATCTAAATAAATTGTTAAACGTTTGTAAATACCTACTGGATCACAAGTGTTTCAAACAATAAACAAAGAAAAAATGATCACCATGTAAAATTCATCATCGTCGTCGTCATCGTCATCGTCTGCGTCTGCGTCATCCTTCCCACCTCTCAGTCTTCTGTGGTTCACATTTTCATCTAAATACAGCATATAAAAAGGGGAAACTTTGGACATCTGCCATCTGCCTTGAGGATTCGTATCATCGTCGTCATCATCGTCACCGCCTTCATATCTTTCCTGTCGTAAGCTGTCTTGTTCGTCTATCTTTTTGTAGTGCTGATGAAAGGGAGAAACTTGGGACATCTGCTTTCTCTTCTGAAGATCCAATTCTTTGTAATATTGGGGCGGATAATACCTCTAATGGCGGGACACGATTTCAATATATTTATAATGAGCGTAAAGCAGGCGAGATTTTCACAATGTTTGGCATTCATTCCTGTTATTCTCTACTTCACCGCTATGATAAGATTCTTCACTCTGATGTTAGAGCGTGAATTGAAAACTAACAAACAAATTTTGAACGTATGCAGATATAAAAATCAGAGGTATTAGTTCCGTTTATACTACTGAGACTCCTTGCTTCAAACGGTTTCCTTCCTTAGGATAGGAATTTTTTTCTAGGTAATCTGTACATATTTCATTAAATTGTATATCAGCTGAAAAATGATTTTGTTTGCTTTTTTAAACTGTCGGATTCTGTAGGCTGATAATTCTTTACTTATTTCGTAAGCAGTTTCACCGTGGCCTCTAAGTGATGGGTAAGGAGCATTATTGAAGGCAAATTTTTTTAATAACCACAATAAAATTAAACAAGTTTAACAAGAGCAGGCTACACGGTACTTCATTTATTATCGTGCGTGACTCCCACATTTGAGACATTTTGTCATAAGTTCTTTCTTAAGTCATAAGTTTATATGTATCTATTAGTTTCATAGAAACTTAGAATCCATTTGTAATCCGTTTTTATATGAACACAACCCAATAGCCAAAAATTGAAGGCAAGCATCGTCATTTCGCCGGTGGTAACTGACCAAACCGAGGATAAATTCATCCATAGATGCTTTATTCTTTCGAAAACAACAATTTACCTAGAAATGGCCAATTATACAGGGTGCCTAAAGATAGTGGGGTAATTTTTTAATACCCTATTTGTAACAATGTTCAACGCATAGTTCCTATACCTATCTTAAGTCCCTGATGAGTTACGATTTTTCCTTATGTTTTGTATGGAAACGCTACCTTACTTGAGAAAAATAAGAGTTTTGGCAGTTTTGGACAGTTTCGGATTCAGCATTAAATTTCCTTTATACTATTTTTATCTGAAATAATTGTCAAACAAGAATGTTGCTCAAGCTCAAATTTGAATCCCTCCCCCCACAAAAAAAAAAAAAAAAAAAAACCAGCAAGATTATTCGGAGATCGTGAGATGCGGTCTGGTTTATTAAGATTATCTTCAGGGCCTGGAATTTGTAAACAGCGATTGAATTTACAAGTAAATGTAGGACGTGGAAAAAATATGAATTTATACAATGCTAGAAAAAGTTAGATGAAAGAAATTGAGTTTAGACAATACTAGAAAATTTTAGATTCAATCAAAGTATTTATACTCTCTCAAAGTGGTTGTTTTCGTGTAGTGTCATTATTGTGAGTCGTGTTGAGAGTGCCAGAGAGATGCTGCTGTTTTATATATATATATATATATATATATATATATATATATAATGTTCTAGTATTGTATAAACTCAATTTCTTTCATCTAACTTTTTCT
>CM077104.1:35033388-35047473 GCA_039619505.1 Cimex hemipterus | reverse complement strand
TATGTATATATATATATATATATATATATATATATATATATATATATTTATGCTGGATTTTGAAGGGGTGGAGAAGGAGTCAGGATAGAAAGACATTTTTATAAGAGGAGTCGGCTCTTTGAGGCGAAAGAAACCGACTATGCGATAGATAAAACGTGGGTAATGGTTCGACCTAATTATCCTTTCAGGATTATATAGACAACAATATCGATAATATATCTTCATCGTCACATCACACAAAACATATAATATAACATATAAAATAATCATCATATTCAACACATAAAACATTTCTACTTAGTGTAATTCTTTAACAATTTGACTTTCTTTTCCCTAATTACCCCCGTTTATATGTAAACTATAAAACTTTCCCTATATCATTCGTCAAGTTGTAATTTATATATATTACCATTGAAGATTTCAATACAACCAAACGGATTCTAAGAACCATTACCGTCCGGCATAAACAATTGAGGTGACTTAGAAAAGCAGTTGTGGATTTACAAAAATAAGGACGGTTGGATGCTGAGAAGTGAAACTGAAGGAACGCCTCTGTTGTTTGTGTATTACACTGACCGAAAGTATGTCAAGGTAACCGACCTGGCTCGACATGACCCAATTTCTGAAGATACAGAACGACTACATTTGTATTCCAGTTCATGCACACCCAACCTTAAAAAAACAAAACGCGGAAAAATTAATTTTTTCCATTCTTGAATTCCATCTTCTAAACGAATCGGCAGCCAGTGTCTTGACTGACGAGTTCCGTTCAAAAACTTGAATTCTCCTTGGCTCCAATCTTTGAAAATGATACGAAGCCGTTTAGAATTCCACTGTTAAACTGTCTAACTTCGGTAACACGATCTGATCGTTGTTGTCCAAATTCGCAACACAGGGTCATAAAAAATAATTTTATTTTCGATTCCTTTGACTTTAACTGGTCTAAATCTGAAATGTTATAGATATTTCTAATGTAAATGATAGGTTATTTCAAAACTTCAACATGCCGTTGAAGAAAATAATTTCATTTTTTATAACAAGGATGAAAATGGATATGTGCCTTTGTAAGAGGCTCATGGAGCATTATTTCCTCCATTATTATTATCTATAATTTAAATATAATCTTAATAAGTTCCGTATAATACTTGTTGTGCTGACCTGTTCTTTCTCTGATCCTTCCTCACACGAGGTTATCTCTATTTGCTGTTGTTGTTGTTATTGATAACTGATAAGTATTTGCGTAAAAAAAATTACTACTTAATACTAGCGTCTGAGATTTTAAACAAATCCCTTTTATTGGTGGAACTAAGCCGACAATGCAAACGTTTGCGAGCACTGTTCGAAACAGAAGGCCCTTCTCCGAGAAAAGAGCTACACTTTCTAAAAGAGACCAGATCATTTCAAAGTGCTTCGCCCATTAATGACGGAATTTGCATATTCTGCCTTCTCTGCACGCTACCGAAAACCCTGAAAATATTCTATCAACAGAAACGGGTTGATTGCAAAGTTCAGATTATGGTTTTTTTGGTGATTAGAAAACTAATGGATCTAGGCAAATCTCAACACACGCTTGACTCTTTGTCATTATCCTAGAAGGATTTGAGGAGTAAGGTGGGCTTGGCCCATTACTCCTTATCGTCCCTAACGTTCTTACTGGATGGTTTGTACTCGGAAAAGTTTTTTTTCCCATCCGAGAAAACGGAATTATATATAATATATAAATTTAAAAGTAATAAAATATAGATCAGTTCTTTTTAGTTTTTCAAAATATCTCTGAAACGTAAATAGCGTGTATAGAAAAACAAAACATTTTAACAGTTATAAACGTAATGTACATTTATTTAGAAATCATGAGATGCGGTCTGTGTGATGTAGGTTTCAGAAAAACATTTTCTTTATCGTGCCAACGTGTCGATCTTTATTGAAGATCACCTTAACTTCAATGGCACAATTACACAGAATACAAACACTTTGAGCCCTGAAGATGATCTCAATAAAAGATCGAAACGTTGGCACTATAAAGAAAATATTTTTCTAAAACCTACATCACACCAAACCGCACCTCACGATTTCTAAATAAATATCGATTAACGGTCTCTAATTACCATACATGTCAAAAAATAAGTTAATCTCTACGAAAATCAATGAAAAATCTCACAACAAAAAAAGTAATGTTAAACGAGCATGCTTTATTCTGATTCTGATGACATTCAATTGTATTTGAGAATTTATTCATAACCTTGCCATCTTTCAGGCTATGTAGATACTTTGTTCCTGTCTATCACACATGCTGTGTATAATATAACCTGTCTACAAGTGCTACAATTATGGTAAAAATAACCAAATTTGAAATTGTAGCTTCAAGTATTTCTATACACTTAAAGTGTTTGTTTTCTGTGTAATTGTGCCATCCTTGCGTGTCGTTTGGAGAGTACCCACTAAATAAAATGTTTTTCTGAAACCTACATCACACCAGACCGCATCTTATGATTTGTGAATAATTATTTTTGGATGTTGTGCGAATCCTCGCTGGGTTATCGGGTACAAAATCGGTAACGACGAAATTTGATTTGCATTTTGATTATGCAAACCTTTAAAAATTTCTTAGGATGTATTGTGAATATATTACGCCATTTGAAAGCGCACGCACGCACGCAATTGAATTCTATAATTAAATCTAATCTATATTTCCAGGCGTGGCGTACGTACTGCGTGAGCGCCCGAGGATCTGGGTGGGCCATCCAACATATTTAACAGAGTGCTTCTAGAGAGGGTAAGAGATCCTAAGTGCAACAACCTTATCTCGCCCAATATTGTACATTCGGCCATAAAATGCAGTGTTGTTTTCACAGATTGAGAATTGCAAAGAGCACATAAATACATAACGTTATGTAATTAATTATTCATAGAAAGAGAAACGGGAGTTATTTCGGTTTGGCTGACTCGTCATAACAAAAATGAGCTCAATACCAGTCTGGTTTTCACAACTATTCTCATATTAACATTTTTTCCCATTCACCGGACCGAAGAAACTAAAACTCTGTAAGTGACTAAAAATAAAAAGGAAGTGAATTTAAACGAATATGTTGTGTTTCTAAGTACTGGTGAAAATAGTTGATACTAAATTATGAATTCTACATTTCGCATAAATGGAAACAAAACATTAAGAGTTGCTTTGCAGCAAATTTTTTTTCGTGACATCTTTAAAAAAGCATACAAGAAATATGAACGAGAGAAAAACAAAAATGTTAACCCAATGTAATTTTCTATTTAACAAATTTGAATTGCCTTTGATTAAAAAGAAAAATGTGGTTTGTAGTTTTAAATTATTTAAACAGTTAACATCGGTAGAGAATGTCAACAAAGCCTTGAAAAATGGAACTTAACTATCAGTTTGTAATTGTACACTAATCGTTGCGAATATCTATCACTATTTGCCGTTGCTTATAACTAAGTTGTAACATAGAACATTCATTATTACAAAAATTCATTAAAACAATGTTGATTATGCCCGAACTTGTTAAGGCGGTCGTCGACGTCTCTACCGTTTGTTAATGGAAGTGAAGCTTCACGTGTCACATCCTGTCAAAGAAGAATCCGCTCGACGCATAAGGAGTGACTAGGGGGTAGGTACGAAAATCGTTTTCCACTTTTCGTCAAATGAACGAGAAATAATATCCTACGGAATGTTAGGTTTTTTATGAGCGAAAACAACCACTCCCTAGTTTTTTCATTAAATTTCGAGGACTAACCTACTCAGAATATCTAGGGTCCAGAATTCTTCCTCACTACGAGGACAGCATCTTTGAGGATGTGGAATTTCTAAAAAGAATGTTACATTGAGCAAACCAAAACGCGGAATGTACAATATTTGTTCGAGATGACTCAGAAAGTTTAGCAAAGCGATTTTACATTTGTGTTAAGAGCACGGTAACGTTGACGGTCAGCTATAACAAAAACGATATGTTTTCATACTCTTACAAAAGAAAATAATAATTTCAGCGATAATGCTGGGTTGCAAAATAGACTGTTTGGAAATTCTCACTCGAATAAATACATCACAGAAACTACTGCAGTAACAAAACTGTGACTTACGTTTTCTTTGTTGAGTTAAAATGGAGCCTCTCTTCTTCCCAATTTTGCAATTGGTGTTTTGAAATATAGAAAATTTCCTTTCTGGCGGTTGTTGACCGTTGCAAGAACTTGGACAGACTGAAGAATTCACGTCGAGCTCTTTTCGTCTCGTTACGTCATTGCTTTGGCGAACAACTTTCACTTATCCACTCCTCCTCGGCTTCATCCAATATCCATCGGCGCGGGGCGTTCGCTGTTTTTCCATCCTCTCTGAAAACAAGAGCGATCTTGTATTATTTCACAATTTTGAAACCTTTTTTAGGGTAATTGACGACCTTTTCGATCTCCGATCTCTTCGGCTATTGATGTTGAGCAAATTAGGCTTAGTTGTTAGATCGCCTTCTCATCCTCGTCGAATCTTGAATTTCCTTAAGCTAATTATTTTCTTGTGAGATTTCCTCTTATATTCTGCGGGGTAATGAACCTATAGTTTCATAGTTTCCTATCATCTTGCCTATCTCCGTGATTTTTGTCGATTGAGACGCATATAAGAGCTTAGGTGTTTCTGTGGAGTCAAATCATCCTATATTTTAGCTCTATGTGCACAAATGTCATGTACGTATGTAAAGATTAAAGCAAAATATTATAATCTATGTAATACATTTCAAAATCCAGTCGTTCAATTGTATTAACGAATTGAAATATTGCTGTCCGTCTTATTTTTATTATATTTCATATTTAAACCATTTTAGGCCAAGGATTACTTTGTTTATTTTTAACAGGATGAAGGTTGCTCTGATTTCTTCCAAAGTTTACTACATTTTAAGATTCTTGTAGGGATTTAATTATTATGTAACCTATTTGGTAGAATGTAAGTGGCCTTAGTCCATCTTTTGTTCATTCCAAACAATATACTTATAACTTAATTTTAAGTCAATCAGTTTTATTCCTCGATTCATTTATGGATTTTTTTAGGAACAGTATCGACAACATTTATCAATAGCGTAAATCTGCGTTGGTTCTTGTCGATCTTGCGTTTAACATTTTATATGAATTTAAGTATACTTTTAATCTAAGGTCTTTCTTGAGATGAAAAAACAAGTGTCACTCGAACCCACGCCATTCGGTTTAATACCCTTCTCTAAGTTGAGCTGTTGTACTACTAAGTATTGTTTGAGTTAAACATTCAAAAACGGCAAAAAGGAGGGAAAATTTAAAGGTTATAGATTGAGATGAGGAGTTGGTGACCGAGTGGGTCAGACATGACGGCTCAACTAGTTAGAGCAGCAGTGTATTGAGCTAAAGTCGAGGGTTCGAATCCTGCTCGTGACACTAGCATTTTCATCTCAACTAATAAGTCCTTAGATAATAGTATATTTAATCAAAATAATAGATCAATTATGACTACTTAATGCATATATGGAAGTTATGTAATCCGTTATAATAAAAGTCCAAAAAAAACTTTATTTATAATAACGAATACAATTTTATACTACAAATATACCGGCCAACAACTAGCAATACACTGCGTCTAGCATAAGACTAATTTAAGACTAACGGAAGACTAATGGAAGACTGTCGGCCCTAGCGCCTGGGCCCTATTTATATGGAAGTGAAGTTTGCTGACTCAGATGCAGTGGATTCTGAAAGACGGTACCATAACTCCTCCATCCTTATGTTCGAAGCTCCTGCGAGATCAGACAGAGAGTCCGGAGTGGACACTTGTTTAGTCCTCTTGAGTTGTCTGGGTCTCTGCTCCGGGTCGATGAAGAGTTCTCTTGCAAAGACAACGGAGGTACATAAGCAGGAATAGAACCAAAAGGAGAGCGCCACTCACGAAGTAGTAGTATTTCTCAATAGAAGGGACGTCCTCTAAGTACTCCAGCGGTTTCATTGCTATATTGAATTTGTGCAGATCTTCAAAAGATATGTTTAGGTCTGAGTGAGCAAATACCTGCGCGCTAAGACTCATGACCTTGGAGTTTTTATACATAGGAATTACTTTATTATCCAAAATGGTTTCATTCTCATCTAATTTAATTAAGCCAGTGTTGGCTAAAAATACAGTATCATTACAGTTATGTTTATTTACCACTATTTTGTTAACCTTAAAAGTTAAATAATAATCTACAAAAGGTATATATTTTATAAAAGGTAAACTAGAAGTGTATACTGCCTTACAGTCTATTAGATTAACATTATTAACAATTTGCAAAGTACACTTGTCACTAACAAGAGTCTTATTATAGCAGTACAGGTAGTCCTTGATTTCCTCGCATGTAGCTGTAAATAACTCATCGTTCATTCTAAGGATTAAAGGAGGGTGCGCATAAATTGTTGAGACCAGATTATCTCTTTCTATAGGATAGGACAGAAGGAAATATGTTTCAGGAGAATAACTATGTATAGGAACATTAATGAAGTAATATATATTATTGTCTTTGATTGAACAATGTACTTTACTTAGTTGCCAAATTGCTGTAAGGTCTGAGGTCAAAAAAGTTACGTTTCTACTTGTTTGAAGTGATTCCAGATCATTATGAGTTAAGATACTTGAATGCAATATATTTATTTTACAATATTTGATAGAAGTCTCCACGTCTCTGATTTTGTTTGCTATGAGTACTAAGTTAAGAAATATTGAATTGAGTTGTTGGTTGATTTCGATCTGATTAACAACTGGGCTGGATAAAAATTGTTTCATTTTTTTATTGTTTGATTGTATTATTAATATGTCATGATTAAATTCTTCTATTAATTTTTTATTCAATGCCAATTGGTTTTCGACATTATGTTCTAAATGAAATGCGTTTCTTTCGATACCATTTATGATTTTATCGTACTTGTCTTTATCGTCCGAATCCATATTTCCTGTTAGCCAGGATATGGCCTTACCTAGACCGTTAATGAGACCTCGTTTGACTCTAATTCTATGATGGTTAGTAATTATATGGTCTAATTTATTACGACTATAGAAATAATATTTGTGTAAAGATTTCACTGAACTGGTTTGGTTTAGTTTATAAGAGACGTTTATAATGTTATGAAGATTCTGTAATTCTGAATCTAATAATTCTAGATTGGTAATATGAATGAACGTATAGTATTTATCTACAACAAGCGTCTTAGTGATTTTAAAAGATGTTATGCCAGGTCCTTGGGTCATGTCATTAATTTGAAGAGGGCTGACTGGGCTCGCCAGTGTAAAAATTACTATGCTGACTATGCTCACCACCGGGGTCAGGAGGGAAGTTTTTTGTGATGCCTCTCTCATCTGAAACAGGCGGAGTATTAGTTGTATTTTTCCTAGGCCGTTTTATGAAACTAGGGTGTATTTTAAAAGATTTTTTATTGACTGTAGCTAGTTTTGTTAATTTTGAGTAATTTCCTCTTTTATATTTGGGTTTGGCTTTCCCGAATTGTTTATCGCGTATATATATTTCGCCTTCTGGGATATTAACAGTTTCTCTATTTCTATTTAATTTATTTGTTCGATCTTCTTTTTCTTTTTCAATAATTCTTTTGATGGCCCGAGACAGTAGTTCCTTATCATCATGATATTCTTTTACCCGTTGTTCTAGAATCAAATCGTCTGAAGGGCTATTATTCGACTGAACCCCAAAAGTTATTTCGTTAGGTGTCATTCGTAAATTTGACAATAATGAATTGTTAAAAGCTATTAAGGAAAGTCGGAGGATTTTAGGTGTTGGGTAATTTTTGTCTCGTTTTACGACGTTCATTATCTCAGTGAGCGTAGAATGTGCTCTGTTGATAAGTCCGTTGGAGTCACAATGGTTCGGGGTGATGAAATGGGTGTTTATATTATTGTATTTCAAAAAGTTTTCGACTAGCCTGTTCTTGAATTCCGTACCGTTGTCGAATTGTATTATTTTAGGGCAAAGGAATAGGCTGAGATAATCTTCAAGGGATCCAATTATTTCGTTTGCTGTCGATACTTTAATTATATTGGCATAAAGCTTTTTCGAAAAACAGTCTATAAAGGTAAAAATTAGTTTCCCATCAAAATGAAATATGTCTCCTTGAAGTTTTTCGAAGGGTTTAGATGGAGTTGGAGTGATTTCGTAGACCTGCCGTATTGGCCTACGATCGCACTTAATTTCTTGACAGAGAGAACAATTATTAATAATTCTGGATAAGAATTCGTCAATTATTTCATCGTTTTCGCTGATAGCGTAGCAGTCTAGGTAATTTGGTGGGTTACGGGATAAGGCATCCGCTACGTAATTAGTTTTGTCTTGGACATACTTTATTTCATATTCAAAGTCAGATAGTAGACACTTCCAGCGAATAAATTTTGCGTTCGGCTCTTTCATATTGTGAAGCCATTGTAGGGGCTTGTGGTCGGTTTGTATTGTAAATTTCCGTCCGTACAGATACGGTCTAAAGTGTTTACATGCCCAGACGATTGCTAACAATTCTTTTTCTATTGTAGAATAGTTTTCTTTCTTTTTCTAGGGATGCTTCTAGACTAGACAATCGGTTTTCGAGGAAATTACTATTTTGTCTGTACTGACCATAGTTTTCACAATGAGCGAGTTCGTAGGGGGATATGAAATCTTTCATCCGGGGTTTGCCTACTGACCTCATAGAGACGGTATTTTGAGAATTATTGTTAGGAGATATTCTATTATGATTGAATGGGTGATTGGGATCATTAGGATGAATATTTGTTTGTTTGAAATTTGGTCTTTGTTGTTGATTGTACGAGGTTTGCGATTTTTGAGAATAGTTGTAATTGGGAAAATTTTGTTGATGATTGGGGTTGTAAAAACGATTTATGTTAGGATTGAAGAAGTGTGAGTGATCATTAAAATGATTCTGTTTTTAAAAGGTGAGGTGTGTTTCTTAGGGTTTTGTGATACCTGCATGTTTGCTAATATAAAAGAACACTTGTTATAGATAATACTTCTTATTTCATCTAAAGTGTTAGGATTAAATATCATGATGTGGTTGCTAAGATTGGAGGGTAAGCATTTATAAACGTGATAAATTATTTCTTTATCTACGCGTGTTATTATCTGTTTTAAAGTTTCAGCTTTTAGACCGTCTAATTTGAGTCTAATATAAACTAAATTCCTCAACTCTTGTACTCTGTTTACAAAATCTATTGGTGACTCTCTAGGGTTTAACTTTGTTTGTAAAACTTCATCTTTTAATATTTCATATGATCTTGAATCAGCGAAACTCTCTTTTAAGTGTGTTAGTAATGCTAATAAATGTTCTACATTATTTGCAAGAAGTATATTTCTAGCTGGTCCTACTAGTCTACTCTTTACTTTAATAAGTAAAATGTTATGATGGTAATCCCTTTCGACTACATTCTCCGCACATAGTATGGCAAACGCGTTCTCTACTATGTCACAGAAAAAGGATAATTCAGACGGGTTACCGTCGAAGAACGGAATATGATCATTGATGAGTTACTTACGCTAGCTGGTAGTTTATTCTGGCCTTCCAGGTTGATTTCTTGCAGGTGATGCAGTAGATGCTGTAGTTCGATCCGGGGTGTTGTAACCGCGAGTAAAGCACTGAATGCAAGCTAAATTCACTTTAAAGAAAACGGGACAAATGGTCACGATTTATGAATTTTAGCCCTTCGCGGTCCCTGTTCCGGGCGCCAGTTATGTAATCCGTTATAATAAAAGTAAAAAAAAAAAAACGTTATTTATAATAACGAATACAATTTTATACTACAAATATACCGGCCAACAACTAGCAATACACTGTGTCTAGCATAAGACAATGTAAGACTAACTGAAGACTCTCGGAAGACTAATGGAAGACTGTCGGCCCTAGCGCCTGGGCCCTATTTATATGGAAGTGAAGTTTGCTGACTCAGATGCAGTGGATTCTGGAAGACGGTACCATAACTTGGATTAGAAATGGGACTATTTGTGTGTGCGTGCGTACGTGTTATATGAGAGCCTAACTTGTAATAACGAAAGATTAACATCGTTGTGTAAGACTTATTCTATGTGAACTTAAACGTGCTTGCTTCACATTTCGTCATAATTGGTATTGCCTGCACCAATCGCGCAAGAAAAAAGTAAATTATAAAAAGACAAATGTAAAACATCCCAACTCAATACAAAAGATGAAGAATCAATTTTCTGGATTTTAGGATTTGAAATAGCATTTAGACAGCATTCACTAATTAAAACAGAATATTGTCTATAGTTTGCCCGTCAATGTAGATGGTCTGCTTATCCTCACTGTTTTTAAATCTCCAGAAATCTGTTAGCAAAAAATAAATAATTTCTTATCTTAAAACTATAAAGCTAAAAAGGAAACATTTTTTGGGATATGTTTTATATCCAGCTTTCGCCAAATTAGTCCATTACAAAACGAGCTAACGGAAGAAACTTTCTTACTCACACCTCCCTCCTGTTGCGTTAATGTTTACGCACTCGATTGACAGTCTAACTCAAGGCACATTTGTCAACAATTTATTTCATGAGATGTAATTTGGTTATTCTATTTACGTTTGGACTTCTCTCACGCAAACCTCAGAATTTCATTACAAGTAGATTGAGGATATTGAAAAATTCTTCAGGTTTCCGGTTTAACGGAATTTATATGAGACAAAGGAATGCATGATATGTGTTATCCATCTGAATTTTGCCTCAAACAGTCAAACTCCAATCGATATACATCTTTAATTTCTATAGAATGTTTTTATAAATTTGTTTATAACTGAAAGATTTTAATATATAATTGTTGCTTTTCGTATTGTAGACACGGTAAAAAAGAAAAAATGTAGATACAGTATAAAACCTTCGAAGAAAACAACAAATCATTCTTTCTTGTTATATTTGTTAACGTTCGTTTCAGGTTTCATAAGTTATAAGTACGAATAAACTTTATGATAAACTTTGATTGAAAATTCTAAAGTCAATAAGTGGTAAAAACATAATTTTAAAATGGTCTTCATTCTGGCGAATAAAAAATATTTTCCACTACTATTTATCCAAATGTTCTTCTTAGGTGTCTGATATGGCCGGAGAGAAACTGATAACTAAGATATGACTTATTTATTATTATTCATTTATTTTTAACTGTAATCAATTATTTGGAATTATTTTTTTACTATTTTGACTGAATGGCTTTGATTTTTTCAATAGTTTGCGAAAACTGACGACTAAATGACGGTAGTTAGATTAAACCCGAAATACCTACATGCGACGGTAGCAAAGCATTCATGTATAGTCAAGGTGTTAAAAGAATCATATTTTTGTTAGAATTCGTCATGATTTGCTGAATTAAAGTAGAAAATGGTCGATTCCAAAGACGATATTTGTTCATATTTTATGCATTTAAAAAATATATTATTCATTTATTTATTTACAATTGAACTTTAAATGATAATAAAAGTGTCAATACAACGAGTACATTGTATGAACGTGCTCAAAAGGTTGGTATGCAGGAACACATAAAAGGTTGTTGGCTATTAGTTCACCAACTATGAACTATGAAAAGATAGGCAACTATCTATGCCGACGTTAGGCAACTAAGTTGTCATGTGGCCAACATCGCTACGTCTACGACTAGGATTGGCGGATAAAGTTGTGGATGACGATTGTTACATCATATAACAAGCGGTTTAAGAGATCGGGTAATTTAGAATGAAAATATTTGTAACGGAACTGGTCGGATATGAATTGGATTTTGAATGGTTTGAATTGTATGGTTCATGACATACAAGGGAAAATTAACTATTGTTCTGAGAATTTTAGACTGTACAGCTTGGACTCTGTTTATCTAAGACTGAAGAACTTAGTGGTTCCGAACCATTCAAGTTCGTATATTCATCAATAAGGGGACTAACAGGGCGATGTATAATCTGTTTTTGTTTGCTAATGTAAGTTTAGATCGCTTTACAAGTAGCGTTTTTAGCATTCCGATTCTGGTATTTAAATTTTTACTTTTGAGATTTTGGTATATGCTATAAATAAAATTGTTGGGAGGATGTCTTTCACCTTCCACAGAAGACACGGGTGTCATGCCTGGTGTATGCCCAGAAAGGCGCCAAGGCAATGATGGTTCGGTTCAGCTCGGGGCAGTGGCGATGCGATGGGACTGTTCGCTGGTCAAGGGGCAACTGCCAAAGTAGAATGTGATTTGGAGTTATGTGGGAAGGAATTTTATTATAAAGGCGGAGCAACAGTAGTTTTTCTAGAAACTTACCGATTATAGGAAAAAGATGGATTGGCTGTGGTGAATTCGTATTTTTGGTTTTGGAATAAAAGCGAATTTCCATGGGGTCGGGAAGTGGGTTGGGCGTAAGACAGATTAAAAGAGATAGGTTATCGAAATATTCTTTATAAAGGAGTTGGGATAGTGTTATAGGAGTGATCTGGACTGTTCAATAATATTGGTGGCGTGGACTGGGTCCTAAATATTAAGATGTGGAGTGACTATTTGTGATAAATACTAAATTGTACTTGTAGTAGGGCTATATGTTCATAAGAATTAGCCAACCCCCCCCCCCAATCTTTTCGTTGTAGAGGTTGGAGTTTGTTTTTGTATTTTAGTGTTTTCTTAGCCGCAATCTATATTGTGTTACATTCAGAAGCCAATGACTTAGTACTTAGTATATAGAATATTAATTGTTGAAGTAGTTCTGTAATTCTTTAGATAGTTTTCTATATAGTTGTGGAATGTTCTTTTGTCAGAAGTGTAACGGGAGAGGTGCAATCGTGCTCTTGCTCGATGGTTTAGCGTTGTCAATTGTCTTAGATGTAATGTTATTCTGTTGGGTTCACATATGTTGCGTATTGTCATAGACTTTGCATATGAAAGAATTTATGAATGAGACTGTTTACTACTTTGGTTTATAAGGGTATTAAAGGGGATTATAGGCTTGAAAAGATTGAAAAAGAATCCAGTAGGCTTGTGATATCCTCTGAGGGAGCAGGAATACAGGAATGTTGTTGTTTTGTGTTGCTGGAGTAGGAGTAGAGGGAAACGAATAGGAGACTGAAGACGAGTGGACACCGCAAAAAGATACATTGAATTGTTTTTATACAATACAATAATATTAGCAATTCGAGATTCAAAATGAGTTATAGTTTTAATTGAATATTTGTAAAGATTCGTAATTGATATTTTATGTATTTTATCAGATGTCCAGTCATATCATTTTTTAAATTGAATTTGTTTATAAAGTTATTTTCTTAAATTAGGGATACTTGAACATTACAAGAGCAACTGATCCGGTGTTTGTTCACTTTAACAATGCTCGATTTTTCCCCAAATCAGGACATTTTGTGTCGTTCACTGTAAACGGAATTTTTAATTTCGTAAGCTTGAAACCAGAAGTTTCAATGAGATGAGTAGCTATTCATATATGTTAACCTTGCAAATTATTAATAATTTCCGCTAATCCTGCTCATGACACTATCTTTGTTATCTCAACCAAGAACTTAGATAACAAGCGTAAATAATTAAAATTATTGATAGTTTCAAAATTTCAAATCTCTGATAAAGGAGAACATGTTTCTTGAAAACTTGACGAAATAACCAATTCAAATTGGTCTTATCCATGATTTTTAAATTGAAAGTATAATATTGAAGTATGATATTAATTATATCGAACTAACTAACAATCTGGGAAACGATATTTTAAAAACCATCTATCTTTGTAAACAGCAAATACTCCACCAAACACGTCATCGCCCTCCTCACCGCTATACGCATAGTTAATAAAACGTAGTTTTTCAATTCAAAACGTATAAATGAATTAACAAACGAATTATTAATTTAAAAAAAAATAGGAATATTAAAAGTGGACGCCTTATACGTAATAATATTAGGAATAAACCGCATTAAGGATAACAATACCATAGGAAAACCTCTACAACAAAATAATACTAGTCTAACCTAATCGACAGAAAAAAATACAGGGTGAATTGCTACTCGTGCTACAAACTTCTCCAGTAGATTCTTCACCCTAAAATGAACAAAAAAGTTCATATTGTCCATGGTCCGATT
>CM077104.1:34937054-35023388 GCA_039619505.1 Cimex hemipterus | reverse complement strand
GACCTCACCTTTCTTCCGACTGCGTCAAACCACCGACTTTACCCGCCACTTGTGCTTTATGTGGCGGTGCACACCCCGCCAACTACCGAGGATGTGCCACTCACAAGGAATTGCAGTATATACAAATGCATAGGCAAAACAAAGATCACTCAGCCGTTCCTGCTCCACCAACCAGAACTCGGCAGGCAGTATCTAGGAAAATGACAACCGAACCAAGCAATGCACCAATAGCGGATACCACCAGACCTCAACTACAGCCTCCGACAGGAAGACCACCAGTTATCAGCAAACCACATTGGGCAACCAATCAGCAGCTCAGCTACGCCAAAGTGGCAGGTAGATCTGTCAGACCAACCATTCCTACCCCCACTCCTATCCCAACTTCCACTGACAACATCACGACCCACCTCACTTCCTTCTTAAACGGTTTTAAATCCTTAATTACCCCACTCATATCCCTTCTTACAACCCTCGTATCCGAATTACTTCCTAAACTTCCCCGATGATCCCTCCGAGGACCCTCACAGTTCTTCTCTGGAATTCAAACGGATTACTAAACACAAATTTGAACTAGAAACATTTATAAACGGCAGAAATATTGACGTATTACTTACTAACAGAAACACACCTGACAGAAACACAATACTTTCACATAAATGGATACACAACTTACAAACCTTCTCACCCAGGACAAAGAGCCCAAGGTGGCACGGAAATCGTAACCAGAAACACTATTTCCCATCACCTTCATCTCTCTGAAAGCACCGACTCTTATCAACATACCTCAATTTCTATTTCCCTTCCTCAGTTCCCGATTATTTTGTCAGCACTGTACTGTACTCCCTCAATCCCCATATATTACCACCAATTTAATTCTATTTTTCGACAATTAGGTTCTTGTTTTATCGCGGGGGGCGACTTTAACGCCAAACATCCAGCGTGGGGTAGCAGAACCACAAATTCACGTGGTCGACTCCTACACAACGTTCTCGCCCTTCTCAATTACCCTTACCTATTTCCGGATCAACCCACCTACTGGCCCTTTGATCAAAACCGCAGTCCCGACTTGTTAGATTTTTTCGTTACATCTGGAACAGGTTCCTTCTTTCCCTCCATCCGTTCTTTAAACGAACTGTCCTCAGACCACTCTCCTGTGCTTCTCACTCTCGACACAACTCCCATTCATACACCTTTCAGACCTTCTTTAACCAACAACCCCGTAAACTGGGAACTATTTCAACACATCCTCAATAATACCTTAAACCTAAACATTCCTCTTAAAACTAGTAATCAAATAGAACAAGCTGTCAGTATTCTCACAAGTAAAATCCAACACGCCGCTCATTTATCTTCCTCCCCTCCACGCCATCAAAAGTCGTTCCCAAATTCCCATCTTCCCGAATATATCCGTAAACTTATAACCTCCAAACGAAGAGCAAGGTTGCGATGGCAACGCCATCGTTACTCCTTTGATAAAGTAACATTTAACCGTCTCACTTATATTTTGAAACTCGAGTTATCCAAATACCGTTCATCCCAGTTCCAGTCATACCTTGAATCCTTATCCACACAAGACAACTCCCTTTGCCTAGCTACCAGGAAGGTTACAAAACACTACCAAGTTCCTTCCCCAATTAGAAATCCAAACGGAACCTGGGCCAGGACAAACGCAGAAAAGTGTCAGCTACTTTCCGATCACTTTTCCACAGTTTTTATTCCCCATCCCGATATGAATGTCACTTCACAATCAAATCATATCAATGAATACCTTCACTCTCCTCTCCCTCTCGCTTTACCTCCTAAGCCCATCCACCCCGCAGATGTCATGTACCGGATTCTCCACCATTCCGAAAGAAAATCCTCAGGCCATGATCTAATTACCCCTAAAATCCTCCAAAATCTACCGAAAAAAGTAATAGTGTACATTACCTCTATTTACAATGCAATATTTCGCACAACTTATTTCCCTATCCAGTGGAAACTATCTTTAATAACTCCAATTCCAAAACCACACAAATCCCCCCAGTGCCCCATCCTCTTATAGACCAATAAGCCTCCTTCCTATTTTATCCAAAATCTTTGAACGTATCCTCCTTAAAAGACCAATTCCTATATTTGTCTCTAAAAACGTAATTCCTAACCATCAATTTGGGTTTCGACCTCTCCATTCCACTGTTCAGCAGTGCTTCAGAGTAGTCGACACGATTTCCTCGGCTCTAGAAAACAAACAATACTGCTCAGCCGTATTTTTGGATGTTACGGAAGCATTTGACCGCGAATGCACCCCGGCCTCCTCTATAAGTTAAAATGTATCCTCCTTCATTCCTACTACCTAATCTTGAAATCCTTCCTCTCAGATCGTTGGTTTAAAGTTAGAATCGGCACCGATTTTTCACCTATCACCGCAATCAAAGCTGGCGTTCCACAAGGTAGTATCCTAGGCCCAATACTCTACACCATCTATACTGCTGACATACCCACTCATCCAAACACACAAATCACAACCTACGCGGACGACACCGCAATCTTATCAACACACTCCAATCCTATCCTAGCAACAGAAGCACTCCAACAACACCTGAACCTTATTACCAACTTGTGCAATCTGTGGCGGATCAAGTTAAACGAACAAAAAAGCCAACACGTTACATTTACACTCAAACGACAAACCTGTCCACCAGTGCACATTTACAACAAAATAATACCACCATCGAACCAAGTCCGCTACCTTGGGTTTTACTTAGATAGTAGACTTACTTGGAACCCACATACACGATTAAAACGGCAAGAACGTAACAAAAGATATGGACTACTCATACACCTTCTTGGATCAAAATCAAAACTAAGCATACATAACAAACTAACCATTTACAAAACACTCATCACACCTATTTGGACCTACGGAGTCGAGCTGTGGGGCTAGGCTAAATCATCGAATATTCAACGAATTCAGCCCTTTCAATCTAAAGTTCTTCGCCGTATAATTCGCCGTAATGCTCCCTTCTACGTAACAAATGAAACGATCCATAAAGATCTTAAAATCCCTTTCGTAAAAGATTTTATCCAAACACGCTTCTTCACTTTTCACTCTAAACTCACCCTCCATCCTAACCCACTAGCCCTAACTCTTTCTCAACATCTCACCCTTACAATCCTCCACGCCATTTAAAACGACGATGGCCTCGTGACCATCTAACAATCTAACCCACCGAAATAACTTCTACCCCCACCCACAATTAAAGAAAGGTGGTTTCTCTCCCCACTGCCTCCTGGTCTGCCAGGTCTATCAGATTTAACTATTTGCTCAATGTATACTATGTACAGATAGCAATAAATAAAATAAATAAATAAATTATTGGCAACTTTTTGGGGGAGGGGAACAACACACAATGAAGTCATACAGTCTCCAACGCATTCTGGACGCCGATGGGGTTATTCACACAAACAACCGATTATATACACAAACAAATATGTACGTGCATAAACACTGAAGAGCTACTCATTTATGTATATTTATAATATTTCGGAACGGAAACACCCCTGTTTCCCTTAAAAATGGGATCCCAACAACCCTATTTTGTGCCGAAGTACTGTCATTATGTATACTCGTTCCCTGTAAAGAGCCAAGTCGCGGCACTCGACTAAGTGTGTCAGACTGAACAACAAGCTGGACACCTGTGCGGGATTTCCCCCAAAACCAGGTGTCCAGGTTCCAATCGAGTATAACCTATACTCAAACGAGTAAGCACGATCCCTCCTTGGGTTTGTGCGTTGAAATCGCCCAGCAACACGATCGGCGGAGTGGTGTTCGATCAGGACAGAGACCTCACTTCTTTGCCACGATCCGTCTGGGAGCTGATAGATCGAAAAATGTCATAGAAATGATAAATGATGGAGTGAGTGTGGTGTTCAATACTTTCTAAAAGGATAGTTCCTACTCACATTAGTTTAATTATTTGGAGGTTGGATATTATTTATGTATGTTTATTTATTTTTTTGATATAGATGTAAATATATAGGACAAAGCGGTAGAGAAATAAAAACAAGAGTAAAAGAACACTTGCCTAAATAGAGCAAATTTTTGGAATATAAGGACCATTTAGAAAAAAACAAAAACAATTTCAATTCAAATCTAAATACAAGAGTGTTGCATAGTTTCAACAAAGGGAAATAACTAGATTGGTTTGACAAATTTGAAATTAAGAAATGTAAAATTGAACATCATTAATATAATAAATAAAATTAATAAAATCGATTAAAAATTAATTAAGAATATTAATAAAAAATCAATTAATATCAATAAAATTAATATAACAGATTTTGATTTACCTCCCATTTTAAATATGCACATAAATAATATCGAACATCCAAATAATTAAACGAATTATTTTAATTGTTATTATTTTTTATTATAATATTTATTTGTGTTATAATTTCCGTATTCAAATTGAGCGTCATTAAAAAATCAGCTGTTGATTAGAAGGTCGCGTTGGCGGAAGTATCAGCGGTTTCACTTTGGCAATGCACGTCGAGAGACGTGGTTTTAGAAGTCCTTCAACCTGATGATGAGCTAAAAGGCTCGAAATCCGAATCGTTGCAAAACAACTTACTGTGGTAGGAAATATCTTTTTAGAAAGTATCGAAAAGTGTGATATTACCGGAGCTGGTATTCAATCGCCAGATTGTGTTCGTAGTCATCTTACGTGCCCATACATTATGTATTATAAAACATAATGTAAATGTTTTCCATTTCTAATAATTGTACATTATTGTTGTTTTTTTCCTACAATCGATGCCATGTTCTAATAGATAGGCTGATTAAATCTGTATTATCTATTCTTATAATTTACATCTGTTTGCGTTGGTTTTCGTTTTTATATTACTTTTCTCTATAAAAATTATATTGTTTCTTCTACAATTTTTTTTTGAAGGACATTAAATTAAATTAAATTAAATTTATAAACAATTTTTTTTCTTTTTCATTTAGGATCTCTTTGGAAGGTAAAATGTGTTTTTGAAAAGAAGGTCAATTTGTAACTACGTCGGGACGTTTATCTCAAAGTGATGAGCATCGTGATAACCGTTCGGCCACCGCCGTCCCATGTTGATATATTTATTACTAAGTAAAACTTTTAAACATTTCTTCCTTTTTGCATATTTTTATTATTTTTCATTGAGAACTTTTGCATTCATCCTACATAAAGAGTTAAGTACTTCTTCTTGTTCATTTTTTTTCTTTTATTGTTTATGTTTGGATTTTCGTTTTTTCATTTACTTAAAGAACCGCCTATTTTGTTATTGTTTACTTATTATCCTATACCGGGAAGTCGGTCCAAAGGATAGGCCGCCCCACTCCGGGTACCACAAGTCCTTACATACCGTAACATAAGTACATACCGCTTCCTGTAAAATCTCTTCCAGCATCGCTTGGAATCTTTCTGTAGTGATTTTGCACCTCGCCGAAACTCCGGAGTTGTTGGTACTTGTAAGTGGGCCGTCCTCCCCCAAATACCCTATTTTCATCGCTCCTGCATCCTTCTATTTCCTGCCCACCTTTATCATTCGCCACAACATCAGCTTGGTGAGTCGTTATTGTTTCATTTTTATTTTTATATTTCAATCATTTTTATTTTAAACTGTTTTATTTTATTTTATATTTTTTCCCCGCCTCCCGATTATATTCGGGTGGTCCTCCGTCGGTTAAAAACCGCACAGTTTAAATAAAATTCTTTGTTGTTGTTTTATAATTCTTTCTACAACCTTTTTGCATAATTATGTTTTATTTAATTTTTTTAATAACATTTGTTGAATGGACTATAAAATTATATATTTTCCTACTATTTTTTAAAAGGACATAAACCTTTTATCCTTAATAATGCATGGAGAATATATACAGAACTTACAGGATTTTGGTATAGATCAATTGTTTGCGTTTTCCTAAAGTCAACTAATAATGTGTCTGTATCTTTTTAATAATAATTATGTCGTCTACATATTTTTTAAGGAATTAACTGCTTTTGTGGCGTTTAGTAGTTTAAATCATTAATGTGTCAACAAGTGATACCCAAGTCCCAAAAAGCCTAATAGGTTTTTAATATTTTATTATTAAAAAACAAAGTACAAATGTATTGCACATTTTTCTAGTATCTCAAAAATGGTTTAGCTTTGTAGGTTTTTAATTTTTGTAATGTCCCATTTATCTTTTAAACATTTTATTGCTTCTTTTATAGGTATTCAGTGGTTGTATATTTACTATCTATGCTCCAGAAATTACAATTTTTTAATTTGTTTTAACAAATATCTTAATACTTTTGAGTTTTTTATAACATACCCGTGTATAGTAGATTTTTTATTTAATGGGTTTAGAATTAGTCTGTGTTATATTTGTGTTACATTGTATAGTGGTGAGCTTATTGTATTTATATAGAACTGGTCTAAATTTATCTTTAGTTCCTTGTATGTACCATGTATTCTTGGTAGCGTCCCTGTTTAAAGAGTGTTATATATTTTGTTTTGCGTTCGTTAATCGATGAGTTCCTGAAAAAGCTAATTTTAAGATGATAATTTATCACTGCCAATATTTTATAGTTAATAATAGCATTGAGTTGCAAAAGGTCATCATGTCCAAGTGGGCTGAATCATAGTCGACAATTCAAATTTTTAATAGAATTTTGGGGAAAAATAAGGTATTGGCTAGACGTCTGTCGGTTTTCAAATGATGATGACAGAACTGGTCAACAAATAATAGAAAAACTAACCAGGCCAGTTTGTGACATAAAATAATGCAGGAAAACTAGTAACAATTACGCACTAAGTCATTAAATATATAGGTATGGCCGAAAGTCCAATTATAAAAAAATAATAGATAAGCAAGTCGTATGTCTCATTATTTCCTTTGCCCTGTTAACTGAATATGTTAACTAATTGCCGAACCGATTTTATATCCCGCTTTTTACGAGGATTAAAAGTTATTATTGATTAACTGACCGTATAATAATCGTTTGATCCTCGATAAACTAACTAAATTTAGGGGGAATAATTGTTCGATTAGGGACCTAGTCTAGAATAGATCCGGACAATCCTATGAATAGCAAGGAGGTTGTCCTAAGCATCTTCTACGGAGAACGCGGTGAAGCCAATGACAATGCTTTTCGTCCCTTCAATGTATTCTTTCTGGCATTTTGAGAGGTGTTTACAAACTGCTTGTTTTTTAAAACAACAACCTTATTATCATTTGTAGGCAAACCAAGACTTTTGAGATTTGCCAGTTTTTAACGGTTGAACTATTATATGATAACTTGGTACGAGGTAAGATTTTCCTTGCTATATAAATATAAAGTAGAAAAAGATATGCTATTTTATTTAAAATTTCTGCAATATATACAGCGGCTCGTTGCTCGTTGAAAAGAAATTAACGTTATGTGACGGTTAGATTAAAGAAGTTAATTTGTGCCTGTTTGGATATGACGTTTACAGTTATTGTCGTATGCCTTGCCAATCTCTCTTCCAATTGCATACATTCCAAGAGAATTGAAATTTTAGAAAATAGTTTAGACATAAATCAGAACGAAAGTGCAGTATTCTGTTTTCACGTTCGGTTATTTTTACAATGTACTTGATTATGTTTTCGACATATTTTAGCTATGTTCTTTAGCAAGGAAGTTGTAGCGGTGTCCTTCTCGATCAGCCTTGTTAAAACCATCCTATTTCGATTACAGTTTTTAAATCTATAAACCCGGCTCTGAATGAACATCAATTATTTGTACACGACGTATCTCAGAGAAAATTGTAAGAAATAAAGTTGGCGTATTTGCCAGTGTTTAAAGCCGTTCATTATTAGGCGGCTTCTTTGGGCTCCTTAGCTACTATCTTTCAAATTTATGCTAATAATCCCAGCCGTTTTGTTAAAAGAAGTAGGCAAAACACATCTGGCGGAAAGAATTTTTCTGTTGTGCCTAAATATTTCTGTTTTATACTTATAAAAATCCCGACATATTTAAGCAGTTTCACATTATTAAAAATAAAGAATCAAGGTTCGGTTTGATAAATAATACCTACAGCTTTTTTTTTCAAAACAGTTTTAAAGTTGTTTTAATTTTAACAACACTCCCCATGGCAAAGATAATTAATTAAACGAGTTTCATTAATATGTGTGAAACGAAACAAGTTGTACGTGGCGTTGAAATAACATCGAAAGCTGGTTAATGAGCAAAAATGTACAGTTGTACAGTTGGTACGATTGGCGAAATAATATTTGTTCTCTAAATAAAATGTTTTTCCTAAAGTAATTTGTTGTAAAAACGCTTTCATCGTTGTTCTTCAGATAGGAACTTTTAAAATACTAAAGGAGGTAACGGAAGAAATTTTCCAGCCGAGCGATACTGGTTAAAAGCTCTCAGTATCAAACCTATTTTAAGAAGTGTTTTGATGCTAGGAGGATGGTTTACAATTGTGTACGTTTCCCGTGGACCGGAATAGAGTGACTGAGATGTCTTATAAGAGTGTTGACATTCTCATTTCCCCACCTTTGCGTTCGGTATAAGCTCGATTTAGAAATTTAGAGTATATTTTAAACTACACGATAAAATTAGGTAATATATACTGCGCTTTGAAAATCAACAGCAAAGTTTTGTTTTATTTATATTTATTATACATCATGTTGAGTTATGAGGACCCGGAAGTCCGAATTTGCTTTGCGAATTGCCATGCTTTGTAGGGATATATGGGAATAGTTCTTTATCCGCGTTACCTCGAGCTACCGACCGATCTTTTATGCAGAAATTATTTCAATTTAATTTATTTTTTGTATCATCAGTAAATATTATTCAACACATAGAATTATGAGGGACGTCACGATGTTCACCTATCGCTAAGTAAGATTTAGATAGCCTGAAACAATTATAAAATCAACAACCTGCGATTGTCGTAATTAGAGGGAAGTTGCGTAATTTAGGGTCGGAATGGAACATAGAAGTGTCTTTAGCTGAAAATTAGGTCGTCGAATTGTTCGCTGAACAGTCATCCCAGTTCCTCACTCGATGAGACATACAGCAGGTTTCCTAAATCGAACCAAGCCTAGCCGAAAAAAAGTGTCTTGCTCTTTGTGAGTTGAACCTTCATTTACAAAAAACGAAATGATCTTGTATTCCATCTAGATTTGCATACATATCGTCGTATTCACCAAAGATTCTCCAGTAAGTCGTAACGAAGGTAAGAATTATGATTTATTTAAAATACTTTTCCATAACAATCATAAATTAGATAATTCAGTGTGTAAAAATGTTGCTTGTCTTGGGTTGTTTTATTTATATTTGGATCTTTAATTTTTTTTTACTTTTGTTCCAGATTACACGAGAACCGAGATGTTCTTTTCTGTAGTAAGCGTTTTGTTGATGCTGATGGGCTTTCTTTTCTCAATCTACACTTTCAGAAATCCTCGTTATATGTTCAAGCGGCTGGCGGCCGGAGTTCACTTCTTGTCATGTAATTATAAATTTTGTTCTAAGGCCTTGATAACCGAGTTTTTTCGCGGCAGACGCTGGACTTGTTACAATGGATTGTTACTTTTTCTATGTTATATTTAAATATAGGACGAATTTTCCCTTCTTTTTCTAACGAGGCATCAAACGTGGCTTAATGTCCTAAGATAGCACGAACGCAGGACGATTGTTTTGCCAAGAGCCTTAATGGTAAGGTTTATTTCCGGAAATATTGGGATCCCAAAAGAATATTTTTGTTTTGAAAGACAACGTTTTACTATTAAACTATTCAAATAATTGAAAAAAAATTAATAAATAATATTCCTTGCCAATATGTTAAGTATGTGTGCTGGGCTTAGTAAATTGAAGAGAGAATATTTGAAATGAACACAACTCTCGTATGTCCATCACGTTTATCTTATGAGTTAGGCATTTACGGGCCATACCCTTCACTCAAAGGATGTTATCGCAGGTTCAATGCTGATTCAATTTTCCTCGAAATTCGATTTACACACTTATTTACAATACATACATAATTATAATCGGCTCTTTCCCACATAATGTATTTCTATATCAGTGCGCAGAACTCGTCGCCAAATTAAAGGTCACTTTTTATTTACTTTAGTAAATTTCGACACCTCTCATAAAAAATACTTTAGAATTGTATTTTTCGCTGTTGTTTTTAGGTGCATCTGTAATCGTCGTGCTTGAGGTGGTCATCAATTCAATCTATTACGAGAAAGCACATTTGCCTTTCGTGCATCCTAGGAGGGCCGTGTATTATTACGGTTATTCGTTCTACCTTGGCTGGTTGGTGTTCGCCTTTAACGCCATCGCAAGCATTGCTTTTCTGGTTTATTCGAAGAAAAGGAAAGGTGACAAAGCACTGACCGAAGAAATGGCTATGGCTGACGAGCCGACCATAATTGGAAGATAATACGCAAGTTGCTTAAAGAAAAATAATAATAAAAAAATAAATAAAAAAGACCTAATATAAGTGCTTCTGAGCGTTTTATTTTTATTTTTTATTTTTTATTAAATAAGTAGAACGTAGATTTAAGCTTTCAGTTTGTAACAATTGGGCTAGCTTCATGATACCTATTATGACGATTGCTAGATTTTTCGTTGAAGTTTTCATTCAAATTATTTTGGTAGATCACAACTATTAATTTTGAATGTCATACTGACCATTGTACTTTTATACAGACTAAAGAAAATCAAGATTATCAGGCTTCAATAGAAATACTGATACAATACTATAGGCAATTATTTTTTTAAATTATGTAAGTCGATTAATCTCTTCAATTGTAAAACATAATTCTAGGTACAAATTAGTCAAAATAACGTTCAAGTTTAAATTTGGTGCCATAAGCAAATTTTTTTTATTTCCGTGATCTCGATTACTGTGGAGATGAACGTTTTTATTTAATTTTTATATATACTATATAAAATAGAATAGAATATTTTAATATGTTTACTTTCGGATAAAACGGATTGTTGCGCAATAAAACAAACAAATAAATTATTCAAAAGTACATGTTCCTTTTGCTCTCTGATTTTGTTTATTTGTGATATTTTTTTAAAAGATAGTAACTGTTTAGAAAAATAAACTTTTTGCCGAAAAACTAGATAGAAATAAATATAATTTATAAAAGACATTGTTAATTGTTATGCACCTAATAAATGTATACAAAACACCGTGTACAATAATTGTTGTGGGAATAAAAGAAACTCATATTTATATATTACGCAGAAGTAAATATATATTTACACACCCGTACATACACGTATACACGCAGGCACACACACATATATATATTAAGTTAATATATATGTCAACTGTAAATGTTACTTTATAATAAAGTTTTGATGTGCAATTTTTTATTTTACGCCTAATTGAATCGTTGATCACCAATAGCGGTAGTATTATGGGAATAATAAATTAGTCATTTATAACCTATTACTTTTAACCAGCATTAGGTTTGTTTATAACAAAGAATATGTGAGCACACGTCGTAACTAACATTGTAATTAATTAGTAAGAATAGTACAACAAATACCTCCTGCGATACAAGTAGTAATGAAATATGTATCTCGTTTAATCAGTGTTATAAAAGTATACAGAAGAAGAAGAAGCTAACTCTAACTTGTGAGATAAACAAATGAGTATAAATGTATATCCATTAGCTCCTTGTGAGTTATCTTGAACTTTTCATGGGAGTTATAGAAACGACCTACACGTCATGTAGACAACCAGCACTTCAGATAAGTCGAGCAGGTCAGAGGTGACAGACTATCAGCCAGCTAGATATCAGCATCCAATTAGCCTAGAGGCCAGACATAATAAAGCGCCCTCCTTATCCCTACTTATCATTGCAACCAAACACATCAGCCCTTAAATCAATTAAACTAATTAAAACAAGCATGTATAAAACCCTCGTATCTATACGAAGGGGCTCACTCTTACTGTTGCATTCTGTCTGTCATAGTGTCGATTCCACTATTGTAACCTTTTTACAATAAAAGTTCCTTTTTAATAAGTCTCTTCCGTCGTGCGATTATTTAACTTGGGTAAACGTCCGACATGAATCCCACATAAGACTGAAAAGACAAGAAACAAACCGACTTATAAATTATTAAAAAGACTACTCACCATCAAAATTAGACATTGAACACAAACTTTTAAGACAATGATAAGATCTCTCGATGTACCGTTGTGAAGTGTGGGGGCTCAACCGTGTTTCTATTTACCAACGTCTCCAATCATTTCAGTCTAAAATTCTCCGTCAGATTATAAATGCTCTTTTGTATATTCAAATTACACTATTCATAGCGTCCTACGTTCCGTTTGTACACGTCGCTGTCGAAACCTTCTATACGCAAATTTTATCAATCACTGAACATTCCCCATTCATCTATTAGTACGACAGTTCAAGCCTCAAGCCCTACCCGAAAACCCTCCGAGACATTTGAAGCGAACGTGCCTCCGAGACCTTCTCATTGAGTTGAAGATTGACGAGGTTTCAATGTGAAAAAGTGTGTTCACTGGGCGACCTCTCCTTAGGAGACTCAAATGACAAATTCAGCATATATGAAAATATTTACTTAATACTACATTTGCGGTTGTAAATATCAAATAAATATATTAAAAATAACTTCATAGTTCAGAACGGCATTAAAATCTATGGTTATTTGATTAATGTTTAAAACATTTAATTTTTGATATTTAACAAATAATAATCAATTAATTTAATGACCTGATAATTGTGTACTATGTAACTACTTTTGTTTAAAATATAAAATAAACAGTATTGAGATAAGCCATATTAATCTAATTTAAGGAATGTTCATTCTTTTACAAGTAGTAGCACCTTTTTTTAAACTTTATATTTTTTTCTTTATTTTGTTTATACACCATAGCGAAAAAGAGAAAAGTTATTTCTCTCTAGAGATGGGATGAGTTAATCTTCGAACGATTGCAAACATAGAATGATAATTCATTATTTCAGATAGAGATTACTTTAGTTATGCATATTACATATATTGAAAAAATGTATGTGGGCCAAATTTCGTCGCGATACGAAATTTTAGAGCAGTTCTTTACCACTGCAAGGAGCTGATCTCGGTAAGCTTATATAACGAAAATAACCTAGGTTTTTGGTATATTTCAACAACCTGTTTATATCTGGCAAAACAATGCCTCTCGCCAAACGCGTTTTTAAGACTCGTAAATCATTCAAGAACGGATTGAAAAGGCCAAACTTCGCCTCCGTTTATTATGTAAAGGAATTTTCTATGACTTACTTAACTTGGCCCTTTGTGTGTACTCACATTTCAAGTATTAGCCGATTAATAAACTAAATGTTGACAAACATATTGAGTCCTTTTACGTTTACATACATAATTTCAAAATAATCACTCATTATTAACATAAAAATTAACGATTGAACTCAGCAAATACAAACTACAAATGAATGAAACTTAAACTGACAGCAGGCGCTGTAAATAATAATTTTTAATGTGTTTTATTTTATTTCTTTCTTTAAATTTTTGTTACAATTGATTGTGTTTTATTAAATTATGAGCAATACAGTATCATGAAATCCTGTCGGAACAACATATATTAATTGGTCAAGCGGACCACGAAATTAGTGAATTTAATGAATTAAATGAAGTATACTTCACTAAAGCTCTCCGTGGCCTAACCATCCCTAACCATTTCATTTGTCGCCAAGAATCCAATCCAATTACACATTTGAAAAATGGGAAAAAGGATGGAAAACTTAATTTGGTTGAGATAGGAAGTTCATGTCCGAGTGGATCGAGGTCACTGTTGGAGACGTTGGCAGTCCTTTTTCGAAAGGAGGAAAATTAGGGGATGGGTGGAAAGGGGTAGTATTCGTCCAGACTCCAGCCTTCAAGTCAAAGGCATGTCAGTGAACTAGTGTCGTTTTTCATTTGTGTAGTGCTATATTAACATTTTCGTATTCGTTCATTATTTTCATGTTCATTTTTCATTTAGTTCATTTCACTCACAGCTCAGTCTATATAAACAATCTGTTAATGTAAATTAAACATTGTCGTTTATATAATTCAATAACAATTTATATAGTCTACTCAAATAAATATACAATGTATCAACCAGTCAGAGATAGCCCAAAGTGGTAGAGCATCGGGGTATCTAGCCGAAGATCGTGGGTTCGAATCCCGCTCGTGTCATTGACATTTCTATCTCAACTAAAAACCTTAATTAATTGTAATCTATAATAGTCTCTGGCGGTACATTATTTATCTTGAGATGAACGCTGCTTCCTTCTTCCAAATCTGACAAATTTTTCGATTGAACGATTTCGATGAAATTGAGACACTGTTGTTTCAGTGTATATAATTTTAAATTGTGCACGAATTTGCACGACCGAATTGCCAATCTCTTCTTAATTGGGGTGATACACTACACGACTCCTTGACCTATCTTGGGAACTGGGGGGGGGGGCTGGCTCCAGGATCCATGTAAATTGTACTGTTGTCGTCCAATTCAGTTCTCAGTCACACTTCTTCAGGCCTTGCCGCTAAATGGGAAGTGCATACGTTAGGTCGGCGACCTGCTTTAAAGAACCGACCTTACAAACGTTTCATTGAACCGTTGCAAGTGTAATAGCTAATAGTAAATATAGGAAAAACAAAGCGTTTTTCGTCGCGTCAAAGCGTCTGTGTGCACTTTATTTAGAAAAGCCTTCATTCAACACCTGCTTACTGGACAAATGGATTTCTGATGAAAACAAATGCATTATCTCATTTTGTCCAAATCTTTACTATTTTTAAAGCTACTTTTACGTAATTTCGTCAGTTTTTGTTCTTTTAGTAAGTAATACGATATAAGGTCCTATAATTATTGTTCAAAGATGGTGAACATAGTTCCGATAGGCATAGGCTATTTTTGGAAAACATTTTATTTAATTTTTTTGTACAAAGACATTTTATTTGTTCTGCTCTAATTAGCTCATTAAATTAATATTTATTTGGCATATTTATTATTTGGCACATTTTTTCCTATTATTAACTATTATGATTAATTAAATATGATTTGTTTTAAATAATGTTATTTATAGTTTTATGAATTTATGTGTGTTTCTTAGTGACCTGTTTTTTCATAATTTATTGAAGTAGTGAGAATGTATTGTAAACCATACCAAACAAATACAAATACTAAACACGGAAAAAATAAATATAAACGCCACTTTCTAGAAATGGTTTATATTAACACAGACATACACAACATTATTTACAGGATAGATACATGTAAACGCCATAGCTACCTACGCCAATATTATAAAACAAATATACTATTTAACCTTAATTTGATATTTCCCTTCACTTCGTTATCGTCCTTAACTTCCTTTCCAATACTGGACGCCAAATCACAAAACCAATCCAGAAAATCCCCAGTTTCGATTTCCTTTGAGTTAAATAAAACAGCCTTGAAAAGTTCCCAGATTTACCGCGTCCCCTACCATGTCACAATCATATAAGACAGTAGAATATAAGAATGTAAATTCACAACACCAATAAGACACCTCAAAAACAGCACCTAATTTTATTTGATTATGAAATACTTGGTTTAAAATTTATAATGACATCTTAAATTGTATTTTTTCCAATCAAAATTTTTTTGAAATTTACCCAAGCCCAGAAGATGGCCCGAATAAAGGTCGAAAAATTGGCCAAATATGAAAATGGTGTTTTTCTAAATTACCTCATTCTTGACGGCTCCTCATGACTTCAACAAATAGTGGAATTTAATGCTTTGTAACGTAAATGTAGGAGTTCTGTAAATCTTGCTAGGGCCGACTACCCAATTGGTCAATCGATGGTTGGACGTGAAATTAGTTTTTATTTTGTGTAATGAAATTTTGTGTTGTACTTTGGACTGTCGGCCTCTCGGTTCAGCTCTATCGTATATTGGTCCCGGTTGTTGTTGAACCGTCCTGATGAACGTCTCGAATATTTTAGTTTGATTATCTGGTGAATAAAAAATCGTCGATATTCCCGGATATAGTGGCGTTAACGTTCTCGAGATCGTGGTTTGTCGTTTTACCTGTACTTTCGTCGATGGAACTGTTCCTGCGGCGTAGTAGTTGTCTCCCCCACGAGGTAAGGGTTTTACGTTCCTTTTTCCAAACCATCTTTTCTCTACCATCCTCTATTCCCCTGGAACCCTTGCCGGTGAAGAAAAGGAGCCGATGGAAGACAGGTGAGATTTATTTTATAATTCTTTATCATTTTTTATTATATCTTTCTGTTCAAATTTATTTTTATTTTATTCGGTTTTGTTCATTTTCTTTTTAAATTTAAAGTTTCACAGGCTTTACGTACACTTTTTTATTCTTGACATTTCTTATTTGTTCATTATTCTATCAACAACCGCACTTAATTAATTTTTAAAATACCTTCCAAGGATTAAAAAAGCAATCCAGTCTGCACTAATTTCGACACAAACACGAATATGATTAAAACTTATATATATATATATATATATAAAACTATATATATATATATATATATATATATATATATAACTATATATATATATAAAACTTATATGATTAAAACTATAAGGAATATAATATCATTTTCTATATGATAGCCAAAAGTTAATTTTTTTTCCAAGTGAATGTTTAGGTATTTTACATTACTTGACCACAGAATGATCTCAATAGATCATACAATTTAGGCCTTCTCTTAGTAAACTAAGTAGTTCTTCTGCTGTGTGGTTTAATTCTCCATTTGTTTAAATATTTGAAGTAGTTCCTTTTGTGTCAATACGGTAGGAGGATTGTACAAATGCTGTATCGTTTGCAAACAAGGCCAAATCTATGCATAAGTTAATAGAGTGGGAGCCAGCCCAGAGCCTTGTGGAATGCCTGCCCCAATATTCCTTATGTAAGACTTTACTCACAAGGCTTGGACTTTCCTCTTTAATTGATAGCTACTCCTTATATACACAAAATGTTTTGGAAATTCCAGCACTTCTAGGTTGACCTCTAATACCTCTATACTATTCATAATCGAAGGCATTTACAATGTCAAGCCATACAGATGTATTTGTTCATATTAAAATTTTGCGTGATGGAGTCTGGCAAGATGCATGGTAGAAGGATGATTTGGCCTAAAACCAAATGTATGGATAATAAATATTAATATTATGTTATTGGGCATTAATATTAAGTTCGTTCAGAACGTTTATATTCTATGTTGCATTACTGTTTGAGGAATTTTAAGAGGATATTAAGTACTGAGATAGGTCTATAAGTGGTAGGTAAGGTATGAGCTTTGCTGGGTTTTGGAACTGGGAT
The DNA here is from genome assembly GCA_039619505.1 of Cimex hemipterus. Taxonomy (NCBI): domain Eukaryota; kingdom Metazoa; phylum Arthropoda; class Insecta; order Hemiptera; family Cimicidae; genus Cimex; species Cimex hemipterus. Next base: position 35,006,056 of record CM077104.1, on the reverse strand, counting down.
AATTTTTGCTACTGCTACTGCTACAAAATATGAATAAACATAAATATATTAAAATTAAGGGTGGTATGTTAATTTTGTCCATATAGATAAAATTTAGAATTACTTTGCAAAGTATGGTTAAGTTGAAAATGAGTGTAACTAGTGGGAATCAAGTACAAGAACTTTAGATCAGTATCCAGACCAGAACTTTTATCCTTGATTATTTGATTGAGAACAAAAGTTGATAGCTCAAGTGGTTAGAAGTGTGTAGAAATGTGGTGGTATTGATCTAGAGGTTGTGACTTAGGTGTTTGCACTTGTGACACAAATTTTTCAACTCCATGATACTTTGCAAGGTAATTAAAGTAACTTAATTAACTTTGGTTAATAGGGCCAAATAAAAAGATATGAAAGAATTTACTAGTAAGTTCACTTTGATGGAGGATTATGATCGGACAAAATAATTAATCTTAAAAAATTTGTTGAAGTAGTGGAGGCGGTCATGAATTGAGTATTTTAGAAAAACACTTTTTTTTGCCATTTTGACCATGATTCAGGTCATCTTCAAAAACTGATTGGAAAAATAATTGTACAATGTAGATGTAATGTAATATAAATTTTGAACCAAATATTTCTTACTCACATAAAGTGTGGTGATAATCTTGTGGTGTCATGTTTGTTTCATGTGAAATACATTATTAAAAAATATTCAACACCAGTTACTAAATAACATAAATCAATCTCAAAGGTAGGATGGATGTATATTTAGATTGTAGTACCAGAAATGACAAACAATAAGATTACAAGGAATCCATTTAACAGAGTCTCTTATTTCAATAAAACCTAAATAATTATTTAACTGAAATATCAATCAATTTAAGAGACAATTTGAAATAAATATTTAATTAATACACATTGTAGATCTGTATATATTACGTCCACTAGAGTGCATGATTGAAATTCTTTAAAGAAAATTATTATTAGCTTAAAATATTAATTTATTCATTTCAAAAAATTTTTTGTTAAATTTTGAAGAATTTTTAAAGATAGTATTTAACTGTTTGTTAATTAGTGACTGGTTGTTTCATAATCTGTTGAAGTCATGAGGAGCAGTCAAGAATGAGGTAATTTAGAAAACATGGTTTTTTCATTCCTTTGCCGCCAACGTTATTTCTATTATATTATTCAGCTTATCTCCAGGGCCTGGGTAAATTACAATACGTTTCATAACACTTTCACACAAAAACAATATGAGACCACTATTTACATCTTAAATTGTATTTTTTCCAATCAAAATATGTTTTGTAATTTACCCAAGCCCTGAAGATAATTCGAATAAAGGCTAAAACGTTGGCAAACAATTCAAAAAGGTGTTTTTTTAAACTACGTCACTTTTGACGGCTCCTCACGACTTCAACAAAATGTTGTAGTATTTAAATTTCATTCGCTTACCGCCTTTGAAAAGAGGGAGAGTGCGTTGTAACAATTGAGGGTACTGATGATTTGTCAAGATCACCAGCTGTGATAACAATTAAGCTTTATTTTTTAGATTTCAATAATAATATCTCGAATCAAAACAGTTAGGAGCGATGCCGATTGTTTGTTTAAACGTATCGACGGGCTTTTCTGTATGATTGAAACACGTCGATATAGTCGAAAACGATGGATAAGAAACAACTTTGCGAAATCCTTTTCAAGTGGCTCCAGAGTTTCAGTGTGGAGAAAAAGTTTGGTGCGATCAAAGACTTGAACGACGGGGTCGTCATAGCCCAAGTGTTGAATCAAATCGCCCCGGAATGGTTTCCGCCCATTTGGCTCTCCAAAATCAAGACGGACGCCAACGACAATTGGAGATTGAACGTCTCCAACTTAAAGAAGGTGCTTTCAAAGATTCTCGATTACTATCAGGAATGCTTCGGTCAGAACCTCAACCCGAGCGTACTTCCGGACGTGGTGAAAATAGGCGACGGCTGCGATCCCCAGGAGCTGGGCAGGCTCCTCCAACTCGTACTCGGGTGCGCCGTTAACTGTGATAACAAACAAGTGGGTGTCTTTTTCAGAATTAACTCCTCACATTGTTTCTCCCCTACGATCTTATATTTTCCTATTAAATAGTTTTCTATTATTGACTTGCAATATTTTATTGTCAGCATAGTCCGGTAATATACAAATTCTACACTGATATACAAAAATTATGGCAGTCTCAATATTTTTAGACACATCGACTGGTTATGTTTTGTCGTCTTAAACATTCTAAATGCCAGCGACTATGAAGACCGGAATGATTGTAGACGACTAAACTGAGGCACATCTTCACACGAACCAAACAAAGGTTCATAATTTCGTAGACCTCAACTGAACGTATCATATCCACTTGAAGCAAAAAGTGTCAAAACGGAAATAAAACAGACAGATAAATAAATAGATTCGTAGAAGTTGCAGTGTTTATATTATTGGATAATGTCAGAATACGAATTACAGTGTCACTACATGTACTACAGTAATACATTTAGTGTAGGTTTATCTACACATTGCATGCGAATGTTCCACATTACACAATGGAAAACCGAGTTTTTATTTCAATAATAAAACTACCCTTTTTTAGCCGTAAAATCTACAGTTTCACATTGAATCACTAGGGCAGTTTGCTTACTGCTACATTCTTTATGATTGAATATTATGTTGTACAATATAATTAAAAACATAGAGCATATCTGGTTAGGATGCTCAATGTTACAATACATAGGATGCTCAATGTTACAATACACCAACTTAAGAGTTTTTTAAGCAGTATGAGTAAACCGGCGGATAAAGCCTTTAGGTGTTGCTGGCTGCAGCAGTTAGGTGTTGACATGGTGCTCATAACTGTAAGGCAATGATCCTGGTTGGCTCTGCATTTGAACCCAACATGGGGGTTTGAACAATACATGGACTTTTTTCATTACATTTACACCCGTATGTGAGGGTTAATATAATCTCACAATTGAAATATTCTTGAAAGAATGCATAAATATATAAGTATTGAATATACCAACTTGAGTGATTGACTCGATGTGACAGTACTGGATGACTTTACTTATTATGTATAATATGCTAGGATGGTCATGTTATTGGTGCTGAAATGCCTGCTTGTACTGTCACTGCATGGCCATTGAAATATGATAGATACACGTTAGAAACTAACTGGATATGTAAGGCAAAGACATCTTACACTAGAGAATACCTTTACTTCAGAACAGTTGAATTGATTGCAAGGTGATAAAATCTTTTTCTTATCAATAAGATCTAGGAAAGACCAGGGGAATGATATGATTCAAATATTCACATTTGTTAGTTTAGAAACTTTTGGAAACAATTGTGTCATATCTTATATATATCATACAGGGTGGGCGACCAAGATACCCTTAGGTACCCCCTCGTACCCCATCCATAAAAGGTCCGGGACTTGGTTAGCTCACATGTTCTGCATAAACCTCTCGGACTGTTCACAAACCCCAAGATTTTGGACCATTTAATCTTGGGGATTGATTTAGTGATGTCCTCTCCTTCAAAAGTTTCACATCTAGACCTAGAGTACCTATTACACTCAGCGAGGTATTGCCTTGCCATTTTTTCTTTTATATCACAAAACCGGCAAAAGGGATCTGGTAGAACATGCTTTACAGAGAAGTGTCTTCTCAGTGGGCAGTGGCCCGTCAGGTTACCTATCAGCCTCCTAATTCCCTTCCTTGAGTTAGAGAAGTTAGCCATTTCGATTTTGCTGGTTTGATCTCCTTAACAAGCTCCTTCCATTGCCTGAGGAAACTCCTCTGGGCGATAGATTCCATTCCTTAAGGAGTTGTTTCCCCAGCTTTTAATATTCTCTTTTGCAGTGTTCATAGAGTGAGGTAATATCAGTTGTGGCCTGGCAAATGCTATATTAGAGCCTTCTTTGGCTAGGTTATCCACCTCTTCATTGCCAAAGTGTCCTTTACGTGCTATTATTATGTGCTTTATTGCTTATCCAAATAAGGATTACATTGTCCTCAAACCTGGAAGGGATTCTACTCATAAGATTTACAGTTTCCTCCACCAGACTAGATGTTGACAAATTTTTTTGTAACGACCTTAGACTCAGAAAAAATTCTAATACCTTTTCCTTTGATTTTATTTTCCATAAGTGTTTTACAACACACATTAATGGCCCAGATTTCCACCTGAAAAATGGAGGTGTTATTGCCAGTAGAGGAGGAGATGCTGATACCTAATTTAGGTGTATGGACTCCAGCACCACTTCCTTTACCTTTGATAAGTGAACCATCTGTATAGCAGACTTATGTTATGATGGCCATCATCCACACTATAATTATATTCACAAGGAAAGACTACCTTTTTACCGCTAACGCTTAATGGTGGCTGTTAAGCTTACTCAATAGTTGTAGGATTTCGAGTCATCTTTGTTGTGGCACTTATGGTTCCAACTGCCTTCACTAATTAATCTGTAGCAGCTGATTAGTGCTCTGACCTTAGCCTCTATATGCAGAGGTGTGGTATTGGTTATGATTTCAAGTGCTAGAGTGAGTATAATTGAAATGCTCCAGTCATCATCATTAAACAGCCTAGTCTTTGAAATTATCTTAATTTGTTAATATTCCATTTATTTTCTAAACATTTTACCATAGATATTGTGCCTTTCCTGTATATATTATTAATATGACCTTTCCAATCAAGTTTCCCATCAAGTGTAATCACAAAGGAATTTGATTGAATCTACTAATTTTAATTCTATGCTCTGAAATTTATGGTTTTTAAAATTACCTAATGTTCTTCTTCTACTACACATTTCATTTCCAGTTTAGAAAGATTAATCATTAATATCTCATCACCACTCATACAGCCATCCCACGACATCTTCCATCAGTAGTGAAAGAGTCAGGGTATCCCTACCAGTGAGCATTATGGTACCATCATCTGAAAATAATTGACTGCAGAAACCTGAATTATTCAGAAGTTATATTAAACTGTTTGCTGTAATTAGCCATAAAAGAGGTGACAAGCAGCCTCCCTGTGGACATCCCCCTTTGACATTAATGCTACGAGTGCTACCATCTAAGCACATAATGACCATCCTTCCTTCCAAGTAGGTTTTCACCCATCCATCTAGTATGGTGATGGTCAACATTGTAGTTATCTAGTGCTGTTATAATGCATGAAGTATCAGCATTATCAAATGCCCCTTGAATATCAAAGAAGCAGCCTGGTATATATTCATTATAAAGTAATGATTTCTCAATCCTGCCTATCAGTGAATGTAAAGCAGTTTCTACTGATTTTCCTGGTAAATAGACATGCCGATAGGGATGTATCAAAGTACTAATTCCACAATCATGTCTAATATATTTATCTAAAATTTTCTCTATTATTATTTCATATCTTAATTGCTATTAAAATTTATTCTGAATACAACAAAACTTTATTATTTATTTATTTTTTAGGAATATATAGGTCAAATAATGAAAATGGATGAAATTGAACAAAGGGTTATGATGGAATGTATACAGGAGCTTGACAGTGGAGGTGCCCTCAGCTTTTCAGCAAACTTTTCTCTTGACCCACAGTTGGAACAACTTGTAGCTCAGCTGAATGCTGCAAATTTAGCCAAGGAAAAGGCCGAACTTAAAGCAAATGAACTTGACCTTCAGGTTAGCTATAATTGTTTCTTATTCTAATAATAATATAATTCACCAGCTGTTTATGAAAAGAAAATGTACAAGCTTCACAAATTTTCATACACTTCAATACTAGTTGTCATTGCTCCCAGATTTTTCATTTTTCAGCCAGATTCCACATTTCTTTACAAACACTAGTTGTTTTTATACAAAATATTGAAAATAAAATCACTACATATATATGTAAAGTTATGGTTTCAATGTAAGAATTTTTTTTTAAATAATGTTTAGCCAATATAAACTATAACTTTACACAAGGATTCTATTTTAAAGTTTTGTAATATAGTTCGGAGTCCTGAATGGATATGATATTACTTATATATTGGGTTGTCCGGAAAATAATGCAGGATTTTAAGTTTTCATTTAAAAAAATCTATATAAAATATTCTGTTTACGTTTACAGGATTACTCATTTGTATGAATGTCAACACTTATTAATCCTCTTCCAAATGATATTGTTTGTTTACCTCTGTAGCATTCCGCTACTTGGAAATAATTCAGTCATCCTTATAATGTCAAAGCGAGAATTTCGTACGATTTTCTTTTACGAGTTTAAACTCGGTCGAAGCGGAGCCCAAACGGCTAGAAACATTAACCAAGTCTGGGGCGAGGGTTGTGTTAATGAGTGCACTGTGCAAAGGTGGTTTAAAAAATTTCGGGAGGGAGATTTCAGCCTTGAAGATGAAGAAGGTCGTGGAAGGCCTTCCTCTCTAGCAACAGTCTCAGCGTGATTACAGGCTCATCTTTATCCTTTTATTCTTCCATTCAAGTATGATAACTAAATCTACATAACAATAATAAGAAACAATACACAATAACTTTTTTTTTTCATTTTGAAGGAGCTATTTTTCTTATTTAAATTGCGATATTGGACATTGCAGTGCATTACCCCACAATTTTTATTGACTTCCATTTTATTTTTCCACTCCAGCAGCCTCAAAAACTTCTGAAAAAAGAAATCATGCACGCACAACTCTTATGCAGACATTAACAGGCATTCAATGGTAAAATAATTTGGGAAAAGGCCTAGGTTAGGTTAGGTTAGGTTAGGTTAGGTGGCAAAGGTACTAGGAGGGGGGTTTGTGTGGAAAATGCCTAAATCTCATTATATTATTATTGTTATTTGCTAATATGACAAACTGAAAGGACAGAATATCTTGTGCTAATTCAGGTGACAACCTTTAACTTCTATTTTTAATATGAAATATCTTTCCCAGTCAATAATCATGTCTTCCCGGACACCCAAAAGTTGCCTGAAACCTCAGCTGATCTGTTTGTACTTTGTAATGCCACTGTTATGAACTTTACTTTGTGTAGAGAGTTAGCCTTGTAAAATTAGATTTCTTTAAAATAAAAACATGGATTTTTTTTCATTTTCAAATGAATTTTAGGACTGTTGATAATCATTCCTTTTCCCCTGAAACCTCATAATTGCTGTGTATTGCATTTAATTGTTAAAACGTTAACATTTCAAATAGTTAAAATTGAGCATATGGTATTTTCTTTTGAAAGATTGCTACTTTACAAGAAGAAAAGCTACAGTTAATAGAAGAGAAGAAAAATCTTTTAGATGAGCTTCATTCTAGGTATGAGTTGACAGGAAGTGGGCCCTTGCGGAGACAGGTAAACTAAAAATATTGCCAAATAAATGGATTAGTGGAAAATTAATTGACACTTGCTTAGATGGAGAGTTTAAAAGAAGAGATTTTCAAATTAGAAACTCAAAGGGATGATTATCGTTTGAAACTGGAGCATCAAGATAAGGAAATGTTGGAACTGCAAGCAATTGTAGACGACCTTCAGAGATCAGCTCAAGAAGCAAGGTCTCTTAAGGATGAGCTTGACATCCTCCGTGAGACGGCAGATCGTGTTGAGAAGTATGAAGCAGCTATTGAATCATACAAAAAGAAGCTTGAAGACGCTGGTGACATGAAAAGGGAACTGAAACAAATCGAGGCCAAGCTCAAGGAATACATGTTGATGAATATGGAACTAGAAGAAGAATTGAAAAAAGTTTCAGGTTTAAAAGCTCAGGTCGAGGTCTTTAAAAAGGAAACTACTGAATTACATGACAGATTAAGTGATGAAACAAAAAGAGCTGACAAACTTCAATATGAAGTTGGCGTTCTCTCCAGCAAGCTGATGACTACTGTCGGTGAAAAGGAAAGGCTCATAAAAGAGAGGGACACTCTAAAAGAAGCTAACGAAGAATTGAGCTGTGCTAAAGTCCATGCCCAAAGTCCAGTTGGAGGAAATAATGATATCGGATTAGAATCAGTTGGTGTCTTAGAATCAAGTTCAGACCTTAGACAAAAAATTGCAAGGTAAAATAAAGTTTGTAACATTTTTCCATATTGTCTATGGGTAATGACTAAATTACCAAATAAATTTTCTTTAAATGGTATTATTTCTATAATGAAATAATATTTTTTAACGTATAGATTTTATTAATTTTTTCAATTAAAGTTATTACAAAATTATTTGCTCATATTATAATAATTAATTCAAAAAGAATGTTGTGGTTGTTATTGATCATTTTGGTGATCTGCCGGTGCTAGTTTGGTCTGCAAGCTGTGTTTCTGCATTCACCATCTTCACTTTGGGTGAATTCCATGAAGTCAAGTTTGCTTCTTTTATAAGACAAAAGGTCAATAAAAAAATAAAGGTCAAATAAAAAACTCTGGCCAATCAGGATTGCTGATATTGTGTACAGCAATTAATTCTATTCTATTTTATACATCAATAATAGATAAATCAAAAGAATTTAAAAAAAGTTAAATCAGCTAAAATATGTAATTATTTGGACATTTTTTGTTGTCTCATTAACATTTAGTTCATGTTATCCCTCTTTTATAGTGTGTAATGAATGTAAACAAAATACATAATAGTTATTAGTTTTTTCTTATATAATTTATTTTTCTTAGGTTGGAACATGAAAACCAAATGCTTAAAATGTCCCAGAAAGGAAAAGAGGAAGACTCGGTACAGGTCTTGCAAAACCATTTAGAAACTTCAAGAGCACTCTGTGATAAAATGTGGAAGGAAAATAGACAAGCACATCAGAAAATAGCAAAACTTGAAGGAGAACTGAGAGAAGCTAGTGAAAAAGACGGTTTTCAGACCAAAATTATGGAACTGCAGCAACAGGTAATTTACAAACACTCATTATTAATGAGTTGTGAAATATTTGTACATTTATTTAAACGTTATATCTAAATTGCTTAACCTTAATTGGTTAAATCTATTTTATTGTACAATAAACTAACTACTAACTCTTTTTTTACAAGTATCTCATCTGATGTAACCAATATAAGATTTTTTTTTAAATATTTTAGCTTTTTCAACAGCGGCACAAATATTCAGCTGAGTTGGATGAAAAAGATGCAGCACTTGCTGAGAGTAAAGATGTTATTAGCATATTACAAGAAAAACTTTCACAAAAAGAAGCCGAACTCCAGGAATCTGAAGCAAGGAGTAAAAAATATTGTGAAAAGGCTCGATCTGCCATTAAAGCAATAGATCCCGATATCGATACCAACTCAACTGAGGCCAGCTTGCGCAGCCAAATTGTAGAAATACATCGTAGTTACAAAGAGAAGGAAAAGGAAATGGAGGAGATGAAGAAAATCTTTGAAATGGAAGGCAAAATGATATCCACAACTTTTCACGGACTCAGCCAGAAAAAACAGAGGGAAGCCATTGAACAGCGATTGGCGAGCCTAGGACATGGCCAATCATTCATCAACAGCCAACGTCAACCGGTAACAATGCGTTTCAGCACCTTAAATTCCAAATAAAATCACTCGGGTGGTTTTAGTACATATCATTGGTCTTACGGTCAGATATGTTATAACTACTAACATAACAGGCGTGTATGTATTTTAAAAAATGTTCAGGCTATATTTTATGGGGGTTTTGAAAATATGTTTAATATAAATTTCTGAAATCTTCTAACAGTAGATTTTAGCCAGAAATACTTGCCATTTTTTGAAATCCAAAGTAGAATAAAACGAATACAACAATTATATAGTCATATATACAATTATATATATAGTCATCAAATCTAGAAAGAAGACTGCTGATCAAAATTGGTAAAGATATATTTTTGGATATACATTTATTTATTTATTTAAATTAACATTGATTTAATTGAATCATTATGTGATGTTTTCTTAAACTGACGTCTTTCGATGAAAAAGTGTAAACTGACAATATTTTCACAGTATGTAAATCAATCTTAAGTATATCATTTGAATGCACTGGTAAAAGGGTATTTGTATTAATATTTTTATATCAGTAATAGAGAATTTAGAATATTCATTATAGAGACATAGATTATAACTGTTTAATAAGCATATCATATAATTCGAACACCTTTCAAAACATGTAGCAATTGTTACTAATCACATTTAAAATATGTAGTAAAATATAAAACTCATTCAATAAATATGAGGTAATGAATGATTAACAAATTGTTACAGTTAAGTCTGTTCTCTGTTTGGCTTCCATTATTATTAGTATTATATAAGATGGTAATAAAGACACACTAAAAGAATTATTTTTAAAACATATTCCCAAGGAGTTGATTTAACCATGAACTGACTGTTCACCTCCTCAATTTTGGGGCCTCATGTCTCCGATTCAAAAAAATTCGATGGAAAGTCATTTTAACATTAGAGGTTGGCAAAAAAAGAAGTTGTTAGAGGCCATTGTTGACCTAGTGTGTTCATCATTGACTTTGCAAAGTTGTTAATTTATAGCGTAATTTAATATGTTAATTTTTAAGAGAATTCTCCGTAAACTTAGTCTTTTTATTGTTTTTTTCAGAAGCCTTTGTGTTTATAATTAATAATTTTGTTTTCTTTAACCATATTTTTGACAAAAGTATAATTAATAATTTCGTAAAGAGGTGAACAGCTGTACAAGTAACAAGAAGTTTTGTGGTGGGGTTCATTTCACTACACTTCACTTTTTTCCTCTCCGAAAGAGTTCACTATTTTCCTCACTGATAATAGTGTGGTGCCTGTCTAACGTGTGTTTGGTTTCCCAGGAGTCCCATTCACCACTGAATGTGAATGTGGGATTGTTTGCTAGAAAGTAACAACACCTGAAACCTAACATTTTTTCATAACTTTAAAAATCTAACTTAAAAACATAAACATTATTCATTGATTAAAGTGTCAATATTCTGAAAATAAAAGTTTGTGGTTATGCAGGAAATAATTTATTACTTAATGGTTTTTTATTTATATTAGTATCTTTTAGGCTTTGTGTTTCAGGTGGCTGATTATTTTTCAAACACTACCCCGAAGACTATATTCATTTATAAAGTAAAAATAAAACAAAATGACCTATTACATTTTTTTAGTAAATGTAATTTGTAGAAATACCTTTGCCCAATCAAGTACCAAATAAGAAATCAAGATTCTGTAGTTTTAACAGGACTCTTTTGACTTAAAGGATTAATATATCTTTATAAAATTATGGATTATTTGGGTTTATTACAAAAAGAAGAACTGGCTAATAACACATTCACTGTGATAATGATTGTAATTAATATTTGTTGCATGATAAATTAATGTTTTTGTTAATGTGTACATCTATTAAATTTAACTAATTAGTTAACAGTTGTTTATTAGCAAATTCATCTGAATCTGTTTGGAAACAACAAACTAACAAATTTAACTTGAGAATTGCCATTTGTAACATCATTTACATAGTGATTTTTATAACCAACTTTTTTCCTAATAATAAAGTTAGTCATTTTACATCTCCAATTAAATTTCATTGGACATATTTAAGTTTTTAAGGTTTTAAGAATTGCAAAATAGTCTTCTATTTTTTCTCCAATTTTTAAAACTTCCTTGGGCATGTTAGTGCATATTTATCCAAATTATATATATAATTTTATTTATTTTTTTTAATTAAAAAATTGGATTATAAAAATTATTCGAGAAAATGGCATTTCATCAAAAAAAACACTAACATTTTTATCTTGAAATTTAAGTGAAGTTTGGTTTGTTTTTTTGTTGTTTAGTTTAACGCAGGGGCTAATGCACCATAACGGAAAAGGGGCCAGAGAATCTCATGTTTTCTGTGAAAACAAATTGGAATAACTGAATTGTAGAGGAAAAAAGTAAGGACAACTTCAAATCCAAAGTTAAATTAAGGTTTTTTGTTATAAATATTTTTGATTTAAGAAAACATTTTTTTATGTGAATTTTAATTTGATTCTTCATTCATCACAATTAAATATTATTTATACTCACACTGCCGGCAGTTAAAATACATAAGTCTTTGAAAACACCCAATTTTTTTTTTCCACACAGAAAAATTACAGTAAAATGACTTATATTAACAAGTATAGTTGAAAACAATAAAAAAATTGTAAGTAAAATATAGGACAAGGACCAGTGGGTCGAAATAGACCCATGTATCTTTTTATCTTCACAATAACCTATAACAAATATATTTGTGTTTAAATTATTTATGTCCAGGAAATACTTAATAGAGAAGTTAGTACATGGAGGTTACATAAAAAATAGTCAAAAACTAAAAGAAAAAAAAAACTTTGTCTGTGTCTTAAAAGACTCACGACGGCTGTGTGAGTTCTAAGAACATTTGAAATAAGATGGCTTCAAATTAAAAAATAAATATTAAAGTCACTATTATTTCAGATGATTATATAAACTTGTCCAATTTTGGTTTAGTATAAGATTTGAATCAGACACTTCACCCAGTGTGGCAAAACTCCCTTTTCAACTTCAAATGCTGAAGTTTTTTCTTGGAAGTATTTTTTACAATTTAATTGTTACTTCTTTGGTTTGGAAAAATATCAGACCCAGGAGGTTGTCATTTTTAACTTTGTATTATTCTTAGTAAATCTATGAGGGTGAAGTTAAACCTTACTTAAGAAATTATGTACATTACTTAAATTTTGCATGATCTTCCAGTCATCCTACCAGTGCAAAAAAATCTACTTTAGATATCACCTATTTTTATTAATAATAATGTAATCATTATTAAACGTATTTGCACATCATTTAATAATGTATTTATTATGTAATTTTATTGGAGAATAAGTTCCATGTATCAAACAAGTGCCTCAGTATTTGTTATCAGTATTGTCCAACACTCCAAACAAATTTTAAAATATTGGTTGATATCTCCCAGATGTATTTAACATTTCATAGCTTACTGGACAAAATCTGACATTTATACACACGTTTTAATAATCATGTCATTTTTGTACATATATTGTTTATTTAATTTTATTTTACTCTCCTTGCTGTGTATTTAAAAAGAAGATAATTTTGATATTTAAAAATCATGAAATATGACAATTACTTTTTTGAATGCAATCTATCCAAATAATCACTGAAATTATTTTATCTGTGCCCATAAAAATATGAAATTGTTTTGGATGTTTTTCTTTTGTATGAAATAAATTGTTTTTTTACATACTTTATTATTTCTTATGTCTCTGACCATCTTCTCATTTCTTCACACTATAATTGTTGAGTCATCTGCTAATGAGTGCTGTTGCTATAATATTTGTTATATATGAGATTTTTTTTTAAATAAAACTGACGTCATACTATAAAAAGGTTAAAAAATAGCCATCAATTATTAAATATAGGTTGGTTTATTTACATATATTAACAAAGTAAAAATTAAGATTTTTGCACATTTGCTTTCACCTTGTTTGTTGGTTTTTTTATCTTAGATGTTTTATCAGTTTTTTTCCTATTGCTGTTGTACTTTTTACTTAGTATAGCTGTTGAAATTGATTTCCTCTCAAGAGGTTGGGTCTCCAGCTGTTTCCTTTCAGATCGTTTTACCTTTTTCAATTTTAGCATGTATTCCGGAACTGGACAACCAGATTCTTTCAACAGCGATGCTATGCTCCGCAGGAGGATTTTGTCCTCATTTGTAAAATATGTGATTGCTTTTCCTGGTCTTCCGGCTCTGCCAGTCCTCCCAATTCTGTGGATGTACGATATGGCCGATGGTGGTAAGTCGTAGTTAATAACTAATTTAATACCTTTGAAATCTATGCCCCTACCCATTACATCCGTACAGATCAAAACCCAGATTTTCCCCTCTCTGAATGCATTAACTGTATTGTCTCTTTGTAACTGTGTCCTATCAGCATGGATCACATCGACACTGATCTCATCATAAATCAATTCAGTAAATAATTCTTTTGCTCTTTCTTTAGACTGTACAAACACTAGGACTGGTGGAGTGAGTCCTTGATGTATTAAATTTCTGAGCGCCTGAATTTTACCGGCCTCATTTCCAACATAAATCAATTCCTGTTGGACATCTTGGACAGTTGTGTTGCGCTGCCCTACAGTGACAGAAATAACCCTGTGCAAGTTTTTCCTGCACCATTCGGCTACGTGGACTGTGTATGTTGCACTAAACATGGCCCGTTTCAGGATGCTGTTGTCACAACTGGTGTAAATCTCAGCCAGTTGATCCCTGAATCCCCTTACACCAACTTCAAAAAGTTTATCGCATTCATCCACAATCAACCATTCCACTGTTTCCAAATTTATACAATTATCTTCTTTTCTCATTAGGTATATAAGCCTATTGGGTGTGCTGATTAGAATATCACATTTTTTTGAAAAATTGGAACCAAAACTGTGTCCACTCTGTGAGACTTTTTTAATTAAGTAGGGTTTAAGCCCAGTGCCTTCTGAAAGCTGGATACACTCTCTGAATATCTGCCTGGCCAGTTCCCTCGTTGGGCAGAGAATCAACACTCGGAATCCATTTTTTGAAGGCTTTTTCAAAAGGCTTATTATAGGGAGAAGAAAAGCTGCTGTTTTGCCAGATCCAGTAGGTGCACATGCCATAATCTGCCTCCCTTGCAACATCGCTGGGATTACTTGCATCTGAATGGGCGTCGGTTTCTTGTAGGCAGCATTTTTTATGTTTTCCAATATTCTTTCTGGCACCATAAACTCAGTATGGAGCTGTTCAAAGTTCTCAATGGGTGGAGGAACTTTTTTACCTCTGACCGTTATACGGTTAATATTCCTTAATCTGTTAATCCTTTCTTCCTGGCACTTGATATTTTCGACACTTTGCGATTCTTGTTTCACTTCTTCTATTTTCGAACTGGAATTCTTTGAGAATTTAGATCCTGAAGAAAGTTTTTTAAAAATATCCTGAAAGTCCATTCTGCAGCCTCTCTCATACAATATGTATCGATGTATTCAACAGAACGGAGATACCTGTGGGAAAATAAGTTTGTTATTAGAAAACCAGATTAGTGCAGTTTCCTATCAGCAAACAGAAGATTTAGACAAAAATAAAGCCATTAGACGTGAAAGGTGGTGAAAACCATGGAATCAGACTTATGTGTTACAATGATTTTCTCACTAGTATATCTCAATAGAACGATACATAGTTTTTTTCTGTTAGAATACAAAAAGACATTTCTAAAAGAATAAGTTAAAAATTATATACCTTTTATATCATTTTATATCCTAATAAATATAATCCTAATTATATGGGGTAAATAATAAACAGTTGGACGCTATGTTTACTTCATGAAAACTAACTCTACACTATCAAAGTATCAACTCAAGCAACTAGCAACCTAGCACGTGTTTTGAAATTTGGACACACGAAGGAGGTTATCACCAACAGGTTAGTTGACATACAAAACGCGAAACCGTTCAAGAATGACGCTACTGAATACCACGTACACACGTATGTGATTACAGACATTAAAAAAAATCAAAATATAAATATGTTTTTAATGTTATATTATTGTAATCGTCACACGTTTAACAAACCACATTTAGAAACATTTTTACAAATTTATTCTTGCCAAATTTCCGCTTTAATTTTCTTCCTACTTACAAATTGTTAGTGCAAGATAACGTTGGAATTCAATTTTTTTACACGAACAAAAGGTTTGAAAGTCAAATTCAAGCTTACATGGCGAAAACATCCAGCATAAAGTCAAGGCCTTGTTAAGAACTGGCCAAGGACTGGATAATTGGGGAACAAACCACAAAATGGCATACTGGTTATCAGCCACTGTGGTAAGATCATTTGTCATGTATGGAGCTCTACCACAGTGGCCACAGACACTAAATAAGGAGTCCCAGTCCAAACTACAACATATAGAAAGTGAGAGCGTGAGCGTGACTTAATATTACACGGCAATACATACCTGTCCCTATTACATGGCAAATGACTTGAGAAAGAAAACTCAAGCATGACAAAAACACCAGGTATGGTGAGACAAGCTAAGAGATTTTAACCAAAACGTTTTTAAATGAAATTAATATGAACTTTTATATTCATAGTTATCCCCCTAAATATAACTTTCTGTTTGAATATAATATATCAATTTTTTCCAATATTTAAGAAGTTATCAGCAAGAGGTAAACTGTCAAACGGAATTGATGCCCTAACCGATCCAGACAGACCTTATTCTCTTGAGACGCTCGTTGCCTCAGGGAAAAAGGAAGTGTATGCGCTGCTATTTTGGTTTCTGAAGGCATCTAATCTGAAAATATAACTGTAGATAAACAGGATCAGAAATCAACAGAAATATTTGTAAGTGGAGAAAATATCCTTGTAGTGATACGTGGCTCTCCCTTGTGAGTGATGTCACTTCCCTTTGAATTTGCATAACTGCTTTTCCAATGATGTAAAATAGTTATTAAAAACTAAATTTTACGTTTCTATTTAGTGATTACTGCAAAGGACATAAAGGTACGTCGGCCCAATTACACCAAAATAATCTTCAAATAAGGAAAATGTTTGATTGTTTTTAATCATCTCGGTTGAATAACCTTGCTGGTTTGTAATGTTAGAAAATTAAAGAAATAGCTACATTATATAATAACCCCTTAGAAACAAAATTATAAATTGTAATATAATTCAAAAATGTAATAAAGTTCAATTGTGAAGTTCATTATGAACAAATACAAGATACACTTGCCATTAATTAACAATAATGATTACAAACTTTGTAAATTATTCCCTGTACGATAAAAATTTATTATAAAACAAATATCTAAAATGTAAACTGTAAAGGCCTAAATTGGTAATAGTTAACAAAAATCAATGTCTGTACTGATATGAATAAATCAACCATCAGAACAATATGTGTGAGAAATATTTCACTCTGTCAATTTGTCACTGTAAATACATCTTATATGAAAACCAACTCATTTGGGTGCGACTATTATTTAGCTACATTTCGCAGTGAAGATACTATATAATTAGCCATGATGTAATTACAATAAAGCCAATAAAAGGCCTTTATTTAATCAATAATAACAGTAATATGGTAATCTTCTGGAACAGAGAATTTTACTACCCTTTCAAGATTTCCGATTTTCCAAATCAAGATTCCAATTCCAACTTTTATTCCAACATTGAATTTGTACTTGACAATCATCAACAACTGAATAGCCCATTAACCTTAACAATTTGGGAATTGGAGAGCTTAGCCTCAAACATGTTCCCAAGACATCCAGGCATCTGATGTTTCAATGTTAATGGGCAATGCCATTCTACTGTTATTGATAATAGCATTAAGGCTATGAATTATAATGATGAAAGAAAACATGATTTACAAACTATCGTCATTTCTATTCCTAGAGAACTGATTAAAGGCACTTGCAGCATATTGGACATTACAGTCGACGACTTCGGACCTCCTATGAATTATATGGTATCACCAGTCTAAACTAGATTTAACTGTTGCTATTCCTAACAACCAGAGATTCCAGAGAGCTTTATTTGGTCTTGGAGGAGCTATAATAATATATCTATAAGCTTACATTATAGATTCAGTACAAGATTAAAATGTTATAATCTAGCTTCTAAGAAAGAATGAACAGCTGAAAACTCATCTCCCTGTTTTCTTTTACCACCTCTGCTCGAGGAAAATGCACTTAAGAATTACCTTAACCGATGTTCTTGGCAATAAATTGAGTAGATTAAAATTTTTGTTTGTTTTTAAGTAGTACATTGAGATCACATATTAGCATATACACTGGATAAGTTCAACTTCCGTTCCTCCTAAAATGTTTTTATTGGGGCCCTTTTGAGAAAAGAGACTCGTTTACTTTTGTTTTGTCTAGTTTTTCGTGAACCAAAAAGTTTTGAATTAACCCTCCATCATTGATACGAATAGGAGTTTAACTATTTCAAACCGCAAAATACTCATCATTGTACAATTTTTGAAAGGGCTTGGGTCGCTGAATTCAAAGGTGCACGCGGTTTTTAAAATGGTACAAACGTTCTCAAATTATTCGTAAAAACCCATTTACGAATGTTGATTTACTGAAGGACGATATCTTCAATCCGTTTCTTCAACCAAGCATTTTAATTTTAATCCTACATAACAACGTTTGCAATTGAATGAATTCAACGTTTAAAACAACCATTCTGGACTACTAGATCTAAATCTTTTGACTCATGAGAAATTAAACTCCAATCCAACAACTTCTCATTCAGACGGAACACACGACCACTCATTACTTGAAAGGGTGTTAATGCCCGCAGTCAAATACGTACGTGATAACGACGTGATAAGTAATCCCCAACACAAGACTAAAACGGAAGGAGCCAACAGTCATTACAAACTGCTATCGATAGACGAGCAATGAACTTGAAAAATTAATACAAATCATAAATATTTAAGTAGATGGGTTGAACTCTGGGAGTTAAGAGTGTCAGCTGCCAACACATTCAAATATGTCAATTGAAAGTTCTCAACGACACGTTAATCGAGACGTGTTCTTTTTGTTCCAGGCAAAAGTTAGAAGACAAACATTTTCCGCACATACCAATGTTCCAATCGTCCGGCAGCCCGACCTCACTGTCTCTGATATCCTTCTCTCCATCGACTGAGACGCCATTGCCAGGAGATACCATCAAAGTCAGTAACAAGGGAAAAGAACATTGTTAAAATAGTGTTTTTGTTTTTTAGTGGATCCTCTCACGTGTTTTGCGTTCATAATTCTTACATAGATTGTAATTTCAAGTATAAAAAAACAATACAAACAATATGGGCAATTAAAGGGGGTGGGACGAGTAATGATAACTTGAATTTGACGTGATTGTTATTGAAATTATCCCTTGGTTGAAACAAATTAGTGTTTTTGAAGAAACGGCTAAATCCAACTGGAGAATCTGAGCGGAGTCTGAGAAAGGGTAATGGATGGATGGCTAGTTGGCGGAAAAGTTGTGCCCGATAATTCAGTCGTGCTGGTTTTTTTGTCGGAAGGGGTGCCACGAAGGGTGGTGGATAAATCGTGGGGCAGGGCCGTTGCATGGCGCTCCGGTCGGCTTCCAACCCCTGACGGAGGCGGTTCTCGAGGGTTGGAAGTGATGACGAAGGGTGTGCAAAAGCAGGGAGGGGTCGGGGTAGCTACCGCTATTGAGTCCGTGTTTCAGTTGCCTACCAGCTGCCGTTCCTCTTTTCTCTTTGCTCCGATCGTACTGCTCGTCAACGAATAATAGTATATTTAGTTTCAATTAGGTCCAAAGCTCGTCAACCGAGTCTAATTGGAAACAGTTTCTGGATTTATTGATTTTGAAGGCCGGCCGGAGTCTCCTAGTTGTGTTAAGGGTTAAATTTACACAACACAATAGGAGACACCACTGGCTGCCGGCGTTCTTCACTACTTCAACCAGCATCGACTCTCACACATCACATTTCAGGTAATCTTTAACGTTCCTCTCGTCTCGCTCTTTCGATCCCGACACAGACCCCATAATTGATTTTATCCGAACGCGTTCTCCACAACAAACAGTTTTATTATATCTATGTAAAACATGTGTTACATTATGAGTTCAGAAGTGGTCCCCACTCCGTCTTAGGGAATAAATAAAACATGTCTTCATAATGAAGTTAAAAATCCTTATTTTGTCTGTAAACTTTTCTTCAGATCACAAAGCAATCTTTATCTAGTAGAAAATGAATGATAATTAAAATTATCAGAAAGTGTACGATTCAAAGTGAGCTTATCCTTGTATCCTTGTATCGTCGTTGTGCCGTTCATTTACCGATTAACATTTACCCGGTATCAACAGAACTACGAGTTTCGGGATGACGGAGATTTTCTGGAAAGCTGCAGATGGAGCCGACTTATGTCAACCGGCTAAGTTGTAAGAACAACGGAATCCAAAATGCTTACTAAACCTTCATGCCTTAAGTGTTATTATCTTTAATGTCCTAACTCCCTGATCAATTGGTGCGATTTACATTGGCAAAATGTATTGAAACTAAGTAATAAAAATAATATAATGGTTATCTACTTATACGCTTTTATTCAGCGTTTTGGCACCACTGTCAGATAATTTTTTTTTTCATTTTCAATGTCTTTTATTTTAAAATATACATACTTTGCTCAAAATTATTATTAATTGTAGACCAAGCAGATATGTTGATAAAAGTACAAATAAAAAAAATAAAAAAAATCAGGAATGGTGAAAGCATCACCCACAGAAAAAAAGTTCTTTTTCGGAGAAAGAAATCTGATTAATATCATTCTTCTAAAATTTGTAAACGTGGGACCAAATTAATCAATAATAATTAAAGCAGTAAATGTGTTAATTTATCGTGTGCGTAGCATTTGGTGAAATTTCCTAAATCGTTATTAGTATTTAAACAAAAAATCATTCATACATCAAAGTCACAACTTTTTGAAACAGAAAAATTACATAATAAACCATTAATACATGACGATTTGCTAAATGTGTACTAAGTAAATAAACAATTAGGCGACGAAGAGAACGGTATCTCCCAGGGATTGGTGATGAGCGTGACGCTATTGTTATTAGCATGAATGGAACGTTGGAAGCATCACTCACAGAAAAAGAAAATGCTATTTGTCGACAACCTTTCTTCTACCACTCTGAGAAAATATAACAGAGGTCGATGGAGTGATGTAGTCCATAAAGGTAGTGACTGCGAGCATTAAAGAAACCCTATTACTCTCTTCGTAAAAAAATGTAGTGCGCTCACTCCAGCGCCCATAGATTTCTTTCAAGAGACACACTGGTCGAGGAGAAGATGCCGTCCATTGCCTTGATATTTGATGAAAAAATGATGTCAGTCACACCAAAGCCCTCGAGCCACATTGCAGATGAACCCTGGGCTTGCTGAGATAAATTGGTCACTTCAAATCTTTAGAGGGTAGTTTACCGTCAGTTATGGGGCCAAGTCTATGTCCAAGAGGGGACCCTTTGACAGACGTGATCCTGGAATGTCCATACAGGGAATGGCACTGGGAAAAAAGCACCGCCTTGGCTCCTTCCAGCCCTATTTGTCCGAGACACCATGACCAAATGGACTACGTTGACATCCCAATCCCCGACGAGAGTCCACTTCCACACCTTACTATCGCGATCCGATCCGCTGACGCTAAACGAGCAATAAAGAATATGGTGAAGAAAAGCGGAAGTATCAGAGGTCTAAGTTGTCCGAGATGCCCTTGCACGTCAAGACCATGGACGATAGGTGGCACTCAGAAAGTCCCAACCGGAAAAGGAGTTATCTTCGGCTAGATACGCCGCTGCTTTACCATTTGAGCTATCGTGACCTTCCGGAAAAGGAGTATCATACTAACTCTGATCAGCCATACACGGTTGACACTTGGGCATTTACTTTTGGCCAAGACCGTGTATGTGTCCGGAACACCGAGACTCCTAATTGAAGGGTGTTGGCACAATATAAAGTAGGAATACGACCCGAAACGCAATATCATGCTCGACGGCAAATACGAACCTAGTCCCCCCTAGTCTGGCTTTGGAAGAAACTAGAGTTGTTTTTATTGCAGGCAATCCAATTGTGCTATAACATGGTTAAAATGTTTGAAACTTCCAGAGAATCTTTTTGTTTCTTATAAATTAATAAACTTATGAACAACCTCATTCCTGTTTTCTTAATTCATAAAAATCCAAGTTAATCGCGATGACATATAGTGTCTAATGTTTTTTTAAAAATTAACATCCACATTATTTTACTAACATTATTATTGCTTTATCGGCTTCCTAAGCCAATCCTTAAGGCTTATGATTAAATCGTTCTTCAGGCAGATTATGAGTTGATAAATATCACTGTTCGCGATCATCGACTCAGTTATAATTCATCTTACATAGTTAACTAAAGTCATTTATGACTACTAAATACATGTATGGATTGATACATAATTATGTTAAGGTTGTTGCCTATTAAAAGTCTATTATGAATTAACCTGATATGACCTATTCGCAATCTAGAGAGAATTAGAAGTTCTTTTCTCTCAAGTTCTTCAGTTGGCCATTTATTTACAGCTGGCTTAATTTCTTTCATACTATCTCTACAGGCATTCCATCTTGCCGCCCACTTTCGTTTGATAATGTTTTTAACATAAGCGACTATATCATCTGGACGGAGAAGAAATTGATCTGTTCTTTGTGGATGGTTTGCAGCGTTTCTTGCCTGTTGATCAGCTTTTTCATTTCCAGAAATGCCGACATGACTAGGAACCCAAACAAATACCACATGTTTGTTGAGTGTTCTGAATTCATATAGATATTTGTGAATTTCTAAGATGTAAGGGTCAACCGAGAAATTATTTTTGATTGCTTCGAGACTACTTTTCGAATGAGAGGAAATAATGGCATTACAAATTCCCGACGATTCCTTTATAATGCTCAATGATCTTCTGATTGCATTAAGTTCAGTTGTGTATAAGCTAGCCTCATTGGATAAAGACCAGCTGAAGTTATACTCATCTACAAATATCCCACACCCTACCCCAATTTCATTTTTAGACCCATCAGTATAAAATACTTTATAATCGGGATAGTTATTGCCTTGATCATCAGAGAAGGTGTGTCTCTTTTGTTCAATAAGGCCAGATCTTCGATAATTGTGGCAGTGGGTAATGTCTACGGTATGTATGTTGTTAAACATATAAAATTGTATAAGTCAATAAGAACGTGTTCTGTACATATAATTATATCAGTGTGACGTATATTACGTTACAGAATTTCTTCCCTAGTATACTTCCATAAATACATTTCACATTTCAATCTAAAAGCCCCTCGGCTTGTCCGTGAAGGACTGCCCTCTCCTGGAGTACGATTTATGATCAATTTTCATGTTCAACATTTAAACAAATTCATTACATTAATGTATGTACATAATTATATTATTTTAACTTTTAGATTATAATGGGTAGCTATATATACTGAGAGGCAAAAAATGGCCACTCTTGTTTTGTTAGTATATTGCAAAAAAAGTGATTTTTTATTCTCAAATGACCAATTTGCAATTAAACAATTAATACCAATGAACCCGAAACTCACAATGTTATATGGTATGGTCAAAATTCGCATGGAAAACAAACCTATATAAAAGTCCAGTATTGTCCTTTCCTAACGATAACAATTGACAAAATAATTAAAATTCATATCAACTGAAAAATAAAAAAGATGGCTGTTTAAACTTTTTAGACTAAAAAAATGCCCATATTAAAATAACCAATTTGAAACGGACGTATATAGAAATCCCACAACTACAGACATCATGCTACCGGCGGATTCTTCTCGCCCTTAGATCCAAAAAGCTGCTGGCTTCATTTCGCTCATAGACCCTATGTTAAAACATAAAACTGCTAACTATTCAAAAGAATACAAACTATTAACACTTTAGCTCAAAAGAATGGATATCAAGAAATATTTATTGATAGGATACTAGTTAAAAGAATAAAAAAATAACTATAAAAGAAGCAACAATTGGATTCGGCCGCTCCTCCATCATATCACTTAGTTTTCATTGTTTGTCATATATTAGTGAATTACCAAAAAAAAGCAGGTAAAATTGTTAAACAATAAGGTTTTAGCGTACCATTTGGAGGTACGTGTTTACTTAGAAACATCCTCTCAAAACCTAAAGATAAAGTAGGTTTGGAGATAAACTTGGAAAAAAGCGGGGCTTTCCATCGTAATTGTAATGATTGCAACATTAAATGTATAAGACAAAGCGGTAGAAAAATTAAAACTCTAAATCGAACAAATTTTCGGAATTAAAGGACCACCTAAACGAAACAAAACACAATTTAAATGCAACAGTGTTACAGTTCCGATAAAGGGAGAAAATTAGTCTGGTTTGAGAAATTTGGAGTTAAACAATGTAAAATTGAACATGGCGATAAAGTTAATGCTGAGTAACCTGCCTTCCAATATCTTGGTAACGATGGACGACTCTTCGGACAGTTGTTCCTGCAATTTTAAACCCCCTGTCCACATACTCTTGGCTTCTTCCATCTTCCAACAATACCATGATTCTAACGGAACCTTCAAACCAATTTTACCAACACTCAAACAAATTTGAAACTTAAAAATGGTACGCCTTAAAAAAATCAAAGATTCCGAATGTTAGAAAGAAGCAATTAATTAAGGTTTTTAGTTGAGATAAAAAAATCTATACCACGAGCGGGATTCGACCCCACGATCTTCGGCTAGATACGCCGCTGCTCTAACACTTGAGCTATCGTGACCTCAATCCACTCGGTCACTAACCTCCCATCTCAACCCCACCTTTTGAGTTTCCCTCCTTTTTGCCATTTTTAAATTATTAAATTTATTAATTAAATTGTTTTTCATTTTTTGACTTTTTTCTCTCAACTAAACACCTTAATTAATTGTAATACATTAATTGGTCAAGCGGACCACGAAATTAGTGAACGAAAATTAACAATCCTCAGAGGTAATCAAAAAGATTTTAAAAAATTTAAAACCATAATTAGCCCGTTTATAATTATAAGGGACAATAATACCTATATCCTGATAACATTTAAAATGGTCTTTGAGGCAAAGTGAAACTTTCAGCGCTTGATGCAATACACCAATAGGCATAAAAATGTCAGTTCTCTCGAAAGAGTAACACAATTAAAATTACTAAATACTAAGTCCAGTATTCTACCCATATCGTTCTGGTGATAGTGTGCTGAGAAAATTCATTCATGCAATAGTCAACCATTGAACCGCCAGAATAGCTATTAAAATCTAAACAAACTAGAAATCGATTAGATTTATTCTTTGTTGATGTAATTTCAAAATTTTCAAAAACCCTCTATATACAAATTCATCAGAATCTAAAGGCATGTACAAACGACCAAAAGTGATCCCAAGTCCACTAATTTATACCGAAATTCAAATATCCACAATAAATTCGTTAGAAGAAATCAAGTGTGCTTTTAACTGATATTTTGAAACAATTAAAATTCCACTACCAGACTTCTTGCTGCTAAATACAACTGATTTATCTTTTCTAAAGACATTATAGCAGGACGAAAAAAATTCACTTGATAGTAAACTCTCATTCAGATTAGTTTTCTTAAGAAAAATGATATCACAGTTACAACTATTTATCCCTTTGTAAATCTCAGTACAACTATTCACATTTTGATAACAAATATGTGTTTGTTGTCAAGAGTGTTTATAAACAATGTTAAAAAATTTCTTGACCTTTGTCACATATTGCTGTTTACCGGGGCCTTTAATGAAATTCGGTTCGTGATTCATAAATCTTTTATTTACACAACAGAAATTAATAAATTAAATAAGATCCGATTCAAAAGTAATGCTTCTAAATTAAAGTATATCTCTTTAATGGCGGCATTAAGAATATCCAAGAAGGAAGATGAGATCTTAAAAGAATATTAAATATAATTACACGTCACTTTCTCAAAATAACTTCGGAAATGAACCAATAAAACTCAAGAAATTATCGCATGTATTGAACGCTGTATCTACACTTCCGGCCATCATAAAAAGAACATCGTCATCGAATATCACACGTCACACAATATCGGCTTCAGACTCATGAAAATCAGACATTCTAGCTTTTCGATGTGCCACTCCAGTAACATCACTCGATACAATTCGCCAATACTAGGTACTTATTCGCCATCTGACTCATTCTTCCATCTTGTAGAGATCCCCGAGGAAACATCCAGCGTAGTGCAAAGCGTAAAAATGAGTTAAAATCATCGCCAAAGAAGGGAAAATTAGATTCTGAATATCGAACCCCTTTCGGCAACAGTGATGATATCCTTACCGAATCTATCCAGAACTACTGAGCTTGTGAACAACTCTGTTAAGCCATACTCTGTCTAGCTTTTTTTCTTGAGATTAAATTGTTGAGATTTATCGGATTTAGTTATGGAGATAGAGGGTCCAGCGGCAACAGATTTAAGAATTGGTTCAATGTAACACTGCACACCTACTTCTACACCTTGGTCGTTAAAAAACTTTCGTAATTATTCCGTATCCCACGTTTTCCGAATGATTATTGATTAATGGTCACTAATAATCACCATGACTTTCTTAATGATATTAACTTATTTTGTTGGAGGCGACTTCGTTGACCTAAAGTTGTATTTTCCTTTGAGTCTTGTCTTTCGACTCCAATAACAAATATGAGTGAAACGAAGCATAAAGTTTCTACTTTTGAAGCTGATTAATATTTTTACTACTTTACTTCATCTCTTTCATATGTGAATAAGTTGAAATTATTTTCAAATTTACATAATTGCCCCAAAAATATTTGTAAATCTGTGAGTAGGGGGACAACGTCAGTTACCGAGGGAATATGACAAACTCTTCGCAGAACTGGACACATGTTGGAATGTGTTTCCATTGAACTATCATATTTCATCGAGAATTGTTCTTAATTCCTTGATGAATGAAGTAGTTTCAAAACTTATTTCTTAAACGACTCAGACACTTTCCAAAATACTTTTATTCTATTATATTATAAGGGAATAAAGCTATAAAAAATTGTTTCGAGCAAATGAATGTCAACGATAATTGAATCATGAATCTTCTCAATTGTTGATACTTTGATCTCGCGTTGTTTTTCACACTAATACGAAACTGTCTTCTTATCTTTCGTCCGGCTCCAAGGTCACGGACACTTTGGATTGTTTTAAGTTTGAAAAACTGTGAGAAAACGTACTATTAAGTAATCCAAATTAGCCAGAAAGTTTGTTCGCTTTCAAATCATATTCCGCAGATGCTCAAAACCAAAAACAACTTTCGAGACACTTGCAACTCGATAAATATATAGAACTTAGTTCGAACTTCAAACATAGTTTCTGTGTCAGAGCCATCGCACGATTTATGATTCAATCTCAGTTTTTTGTATTTCAATTTTACTAACCTACGTAAAACAACGAACAACTTCACAAAGCAACTCTTGCTTCAATATCGAACAGTTTATTTCAAGTAACTGTCGGCGTAAATAACTCAACAGGGTGACCCTTTCTATTCCCACTTTTACTTTAAACAAAGCAAGATGTCAAAAAAATTAAATAGTAAACCCTTTATATTTGAGATAAATTTTTATTTTTATAAACCTTCTAACACAGATATGCAAGGTATCATATTCAACTTTCGTTTTTCAAATACAAAAGCGTACAGCATACAGAAGCAGCAAGGGCAATGTTAAAAACCTTCACAAATATTGTGTTAATACAGGCGGAGTTGGTAAACAACATTTTTAGAGTTTTATTAATTCTCATTTTTATGCTTGTTTACTTGCATCTATGGATACATATTGCGAACATAAAATTACGTTCGTCGTCTCTTAGTTGCTTTATTGGCATAGAACAAAATTCCTCGTCAATTATTCCGACTGTAATAAAACGCTGATGTGTTGAAGATTTTTGAGGAAAGCCATCGCAAATGTTGGTCAGCAGTATCGCCGAGGTTTCCTGATCGATTTGACTCTATTCAACCATTCCTCATGACTGACACTCCCATTTTCGAAGAATGGTCCTAAATCACACCAGACCACCTAGATGAAATCGGTGTATCCAAACCAAATTAGCAATTTTGCCGTATTTTATTGAGCAACCTCAAACATCACTTCAGAGAGCTAGAAAATTTTTGGAATTTTGTAAAAGCATAATTTCAAAAGTCCATCACTTCAGCACCTGCACCGTGCGAACTTCAGGGTTTACGCCCAGGAGATGCAAAACGGCGTTTCACATCTTTATATATCTGTTGATGTTATGTTAACCTAACATCCAGACTTTTTGATGTCTTGTTTACGGACCAATGAATCTCTAAGTTCACAGATAATGCGATTCTAAATACGTTGAATTTCCCCGTACATGGGCGCAAAAAACCGGCATTTCATGTTTGAGAATCACCACCAGACAATTTCTCAGAATTTGCTTATTTTATTATTGTTAATTACTTTAGAATTTCTTTAACCATTCCTAAATCTATTCGGGAATGTAGGAAGATGAAAGCCAAAAAACTACTATTATTACGGTAAAAATTGTTTGTAACTTCACTGGTTATAAGGAACGACCGGTTAAAACGTACAAAATCTCCAGCCCCGCGAAATATCACAAGGAAAAAACATAGGGATATTACCGAAAAGCTTACCCAGCAGCCTAATGATTTTAGGAAAGGTTCTTCCCTCTTTTTGACTATAAATGTCTCAAAATATCTCTAATTACAAAAAATTATTAAAACCATGACCTTAGTATCTTCCGTTCGAGGAAAAACTGGCGTTAATTTCTTGGGTCAAATTGGGAGTCTCGAGTCTTTCAAAAATATCTGGAATTGTGAAAAATAAAGGGGACCAAATCAAACAAGTGGCATAAGTGCCATGAAGTTAAAAAAGTACGTCAAAAAAAGATAACAGATTACATATGACAATGATACTGTAGTCAAATATCTCCATTAACATTTGTATATACGTATGTACATATATCTATTAAGGTTTTTAAAACATTTATCTAAATAAATTACTTTGGCAGGCTAGTATGTATACTGTTCTTCCTCTTAAACATATGTAAATTACTTATCAAATGAAAACTGCTCTGCCATAAACGTACATGCGTACAAATTAGTTGAAATGTTCAGACATAACAAACTAACCGTATATATCTATAAAATTTTATGGTCCCCTGAAGTTTCTTATAAACTATTTGAACTGAACTGATGAACTGAATTTATTTTGATTGAATAATATTAATTTTTCATAAAAACTATGTAATTTATAACATAGGGCTGTGTTTAAAAAAACTTTATTTTGTTACCCTGTAAATCCGTGGTAGAAAAAATTTAAAACAAAACTTAAAACTTTATAGAAAATAAATGGTGTAACAATTTAAATTTTGTTGAAATTTGGCTTTGTTTGAAATAACGGTGGCTGGTCCGAATGAACAGGGACACCATGGATACATGTTGTTATTGGACAATCATAGTTGACCGAAATAGTGCAAGTATTTAATGTAGAAATTATATTTCTATGTTAGAAAATAATACTCTTTGAATTGTCAAAGAAAGTTGTTTCTCGTGTTTCTTCATAGAAGCGCATGTTCCTACCCTATGTTACCTTAACACACAACTATTTTGGGCGTTATACAGGTTTGAAAGAGAAAACAGAGAAGTCAGATCACGAACCCTTGTCAGCAGATGGATATAACAGCAAACCTTCAAAATAATAATAAAAAAAGTTGAAAAGGACTAAACTAGAACATGATAGCGGTCTGGCAAATTACTTGGCAGCTATCCCTAATTTCGTCCATCGAAAACTTTGTTGTTACGGAAAATGAGTTTGTCGTGACCCGTTTTCTAGTGCGCACTGCGCCTTTTCCTGACAATTTAAATACGGCGGGCCAACATCGATTGAGAGCGTGAATTAACAGAGCGGTGAAATGTGCAAAAATTGTTAAAGGTGATTTTGATGTTAACGTTTTAGTTGGGCGGAAAGGTCAAAAGGTTGGTAGCGTGACAAAAGAAGAGGAAGGGTTGTACCCCCGGTCACGTAGCAACAAAGTTTTTAATTTTTTTATTAGCATTGTTGATTTTCGATCATAAAACATTTGCTATTAATTGCTAAAATCATCAATAAAAGTATCATCATTATCGACAAACCTCGGTCATTTTTGTAAGATTGTGTTTATCACAAATTAATGATATTAAAAAATTAGTTGTTGGTAAAATACAATAATTTTCGTTTGTTTCAGAAATGGAAGTTCGGCCAGAAGGGAAAAACTTTCGACTGGTCAAAGTGGAGGAGCTTCCAGAGATACAAGAATTTTTGTCCAAATTTTTGCCTTATTCGCTCAAGGTAAGTCACAGTTCCAACCATGCCAGCATCCGTTCAGCACGAATATTAGTTTAGTATTGAATGACAAATCTTTTTCTTTTCATAATAGAAAAAATGTAGACATCAATGCTAAATGTTTCTTGTTAACTCTGTTTAGAAAAATTATTTACCATCTAAGGAATATTTGAATTCAATTAAATAATATTGGCCTTCTTTAATGAAAGAATGTCCACTTTCGAAAACGTTTAAAATGTTTTGTTGGCGAAGTCGAAGTCAATCAATTCTAATCTTTAAGACTTGTGAAAGCGGTTGTTGTTCAACTAATCAGTACTTTTCATATATTTAAGTTTCAATTAGCGATTCATACCTGTTTCTAGTGTAACGGGATAATCTTTTTTATTTAAATTTTTCATGTTGTTCACAAAATATTTGGTTTTATTTTACTCGTTGATAATTTATGACTGATTTTAATTTAAGTAAACCTGATTTAAGCAGGTTCAAAAGTAACTCTTTGGAGTTATTAAGAACATTTTTTGGAAATTTAAAAGGTATAAAAATATGATATCATCTTATTAATTTTATTATTATTGAAAATAAATAGAAAAATTAACAGGTAATTAAAGTGTAACTAGTGATAACTACCACGTAATTATTAATTAACGGTTACTAAACACTACACATAAGTGATAACGTTTAATAAACTCTGCTCTGGTTTTTTAGATTTAAAAGATTGGATGAAGGCGCCAAAACATTATCGTTTAAGTTCAATACAATCCCTATAATCATAATGCGCAATTTAATTTCAGCGGCTTTGAATATGAATCGACAGTAGTTACAAATGTTTTTCATATTTCTCCCGTTTTAAACTTTCTAATGTATTTTACTGATTCTCCGCCCTAATTTTTATAACAGTAATAAACTCTGTATTTGCTTTATTCTGTTCCTAGCCCTACTTTTTCTTCAGGGCCTGGTCAGTTATGGATAAATTGTACAAAAACAAAAACATGCTAGTTTGGTTAGCATTTACACTACCCCAGAGCGTGATATTCTTCGGGGTAATTGGGGATAACCATTTCATTTACTCAAATAAATTCATTCGTTCCTATAAATAACACATACCCCATAAAGTAAAACAACGACATACAATTAAAAATATTTACGGCCGAGAGATATTGGATCAGCCTCAAGGCCGCGCACAGGTCATTCTTTCTTTGCATATTTAGATCTTTGCAGTCTGTGCTATACCACCTTGTAAGTATAATACACTATTCACTACTGTGATAAATTCTGCACACAACGGGCATCTATGTGGTCTCACCTCATAAGAAGGTATCAGTGTGTAATCTTAATATGTACACTTAGAAAAAATGGATTGTGAAAAGGTTCACATCAGTGAAAAAGACCATTAGTCCTGTTAGAAACGTTTCGTTTATTGAAAATAATGAATTTTGAACATTTTAACTGGAGTTGTTAACCTAGTGTTATTATTACATTGGTCAAAAAATGACAAAGTTATGTCAAAAAGTAAACATTAGAAAAACCAGTCATTTGCTATGTAATAATCATATTTCATCATGTCCATCATGTATTTAATAATCACAATATTCGCATTGTGCACAAAATTGTCGGATTTTCCTCTGCCCACGTTTGAAAATTCCAACGTTTTAGAATGCCATTAGAGGTGAATTTGGATTCATGAGTCCATAGGATTTATGGAAGAACGTTTTCTTCGGCCTACCAAATCGTCATTTGTTCAGAGAATGTTAGACGCCGAACGGGGATTAAAATTGTAAGCCTGGAGTACCTCTCTAATTTTATTTTTTGACAAACCTAAAACCCTTCTAACATTACGGTGAGGGTAATTCGGGTTTTCGCAAACATACAGTAAAATATGCAGCTCCTCGTCAAAATTACGCTGCCGGTTTCTTTTTGTCATAACGTATTCTTTTTTTGACCAATTTAAAATCCTATTGGACCATTGTTTTCAGAGACATTAGAATGATATGTCAACATGTGTAATGTCGTGCTTGAAAATACAATACGAGATCTCCTAGGAGGCCTCTGGCTTTTCCCTGATACCTGAGGGTACACCCGCCTTGTTCCTGAGCGACCTCGAGGTTGGGCTCTAGTCGGGCCCATCGACTTCTTTGGTCATTTCGACGCTCTTACATTTTCTAAAATTAGTCATTCTCACACTCACTTATAAAATAAATACCTACATACACCTATTTACAAACCCAACACATGCATATCCTCTGTCCAGAATACGGGTCGGAGCAGCGGTGGAGCCTAGAAGCAACATGCTACACCGCCGCCCAGCATACTGCTATTTTAACAAAAACATAACCTAAACTTTATCCTATAAAAAATACCCCACTATATACAACCCATTATCCAAATATCTCTTAAAAGCCTAAAAAATTTTTTCTTAAACTGTATTCCATTTCGGCCCCTATACGAGGTCAAGGTGCGACACCCTGAGTCTCATCTTGGCATGGTGGATGTCTAGGACTACTCGCGTCAACCAACAGGTACCCATTAGTCGCACATGTGTGACCGTTCCGCAGGCAGATCAGGACAACGCTTTCCCTTCGAGATATCCCTCCGGGCTCTACCGGTTGACCGTTTGTTTGAGTTACATTAGCGCGTGAGTCGAATCGGCCCAACGACGCTTCCACTTGTCTAATATATTTTTTTACTATTCTATTATCGCCGTCAGGCCGAATAAGGGTGGTCTCAACATCACATTTGTGAGGAACTTATGAGGAACGAGATACTCTCTTTCCCGGCTAGGTCCGCTCTCTCGTTCCCATCCACTCCGACCTGTCCTGGTATATAGGCTAAAACCACCCTTTTCGCGGCGCGCACAATTTCTGCATATTTTAATCGGATTTTGCCAACCAACGGATCGTACTTGGAATTTTGAAGTTGAAATGCGCTTGAGGTACCCTGCAATTTTTCTACAAAAAGTAAACATTTGAAACTAGACTAAACAAATGTTGACCACGTATTTTTTTTAAGCAAATAGTGCACATTACATTCATTTATGACGATAATAAAAATCTAATACATTAATTTAAACATTCAGTTTTTCATCAGATCATTTTGTTTAAAAACGTTCAAAAATAACAGAAACAGAGAAATTGTCAATAATGATTTAATTATTATCACATTGCTCTTTTTGTTCCAGTTTCACCAAACGATCCTGACCTATTTGAAGGACAAAGTTTGGGATTTTTATTTTTACGTAGCCAAAGACTGGCCCTCGGACCCGATAATTCTTCATTTCCCGGGAATGACGAGTACGGTAAGTGAATTTAATTTTTGCCAGTTTCTTTTAAGAATTATATCTGCTCTCTAAATTTCCTCCGGGCAGGAAATCAAAAACTGATTAGCTAAATTGTTGTATCATTTTTTGTTTTGTTTTTATTTTTATACTATGTATCTTGTTATATTAATTTTAATTTTTAAAAATAACGGTTATAAATTTTTAAGTTTTATTTTAAATGGTCATTTAAAGCACATGTTGACAATTAAAATAAATAATTGCATATACATTCAGATTTATAATCTATTAAAATAGGTTTACCATTATTTATCCCCGTTTGGCTTAAATGTCAAGAATCCGGGAAAATGTGTAAATAATTCATAAAGCGTTTAATAGAGTGTTGGACACTTAATCATAATCCCGTTTTGGGTGGCGGCCGGTCCCCTAGAGAAAATGTCAATCGTCCCCATTATGCAGAATAGAATAAGGCACAAAGCCATTTTAAAATATGTAACAATAAGTTAAAGTTTAAAGAGAGAGAACAAAATAGGGTGTTGGTCCTAAGTTGAAGGATGCGACGTGGCCTGGGTGGAGGGGAAGTGACCTCGAAACAGGCGCTGCACTGCACCAGAAATCCCCACCAACAGCCGACATACCGGCACTCAATTATTATAGGAATTGGACATGTAATAGCTTATGTCCATTTTATTTACCAATCTCAGCGGGCGCGAATTATCACTGCAGTCAATCGCAAAACGGTTCTCACAAAAATATAAAATATTCATATAGCCAAATTCCTTCTTGTCCATGAAGGCTACGTACATATAATATAATAATTTATATATAAGCATTTTTGCTGTAGTCGTTAAAAAGTGTTGTCTCCGTTTTATTGTGATAAATTTTAATTTTCAAGAGTTTCAGAAAATTCCCATGCAGCCCATTTCATCGTCCAATTTGTTCGATATTGTATCTATTATATTATTAATTTTTTCATACCATTTTATTGATTTGTGTAGTTTTAGAATTTCTGTAGTTTTTTATGCTTATATTTTTTATATAATGATTCAATAATGTAGCACCATTTTTGCCCTATACTTTTTAAGTAAATATATAATAAACCACAGATAACACAATTAAGACCATTTTTTCTCTTGTATACGTAAGATGTAGTATACATATAACAGCATAAAAGCAATATATACATATATATAAAGTTATGTGAAATTATCTGATTACAACCCTAAGATGCTGGTGTCATTCCTAGTATTGTAGTGAGCATCTTCTTCCTCCCAAGAGATTACTAGTTATTTAATTCTATATTTTTAATTACGATTCCTTGCGTAAAGTTTACTTAATACATAATATGTAGGTTTGTGAAAATAGAGTTCAGTTTTCGACTAGTTCAAGGCACGATTACAATTTTGTAAGACTCGCAAGTTACGAGGGTTTAGCATAACATGGACGCCGAGAAAGAGTGTAGTTACTAAATTCATAGGGTAGTTTTATGCTATTAGAATACTCTGTAATAAATATTAGTCGGTTGGGCTATCTTTATAATTGTCTAGAGTTATTTTCCGTTCTACATATTCAAATCTCTAAGCACAAACTCTTCTGGACATAGCTACATCATCATTACTTTTCCGAACCTTCCCCAGAGCGGAGCACATAATACACTTATACTACCCTCACTTTGAAAAGTTTTATATAATTTCATGCATTTTTGTAATAGTTACTTCTACTGTATTATACACACAAAAATTAAGTTGGTGGCTGTAGATAACTGGCGTTTATTTTTAATTATATTGTTTGCACAATATATCCTTCATATAAATTAAGGTAATAATGGAAATTTTCTGTGGAATAATTCAAGCTAATAGCTAATTCAAAGTAATTGTTAAGGGTACTTTTACAGAGCGCGCTACAATTTTATACCTCAGAAAAGACCTCAGTTGTACTACAAGGAAAACAGAAGTAAGGGGGCAGCATTTATACACTATTGCATGACGTTTACTAATTGTTGGTTTAGTCGCCAGCGCTGCCGTGAACCCCATTTTTCTCTATTCTCAACATAATACATCAATTCAAAATTGTTTTAGACATATTTTCTGCATTCCTGCCGTTGGATGATTAATTATTGATTTGAATTAATCCCTATAAGCATTTAGCAGTCATTGCAACTTTATTTTCGATCGACATAAATTAATGAAGAATTATTTGCTTTTAGTTATTGGGTTCAGAACGGGACAATGTTTGTTGGTTACAAACGTTGTTTTAAGAAAAGCCGGTCATTATTTCTTATCAAGACCAATTAATCAATAAATGCATTGTCCATAAAAATAAATTAAAAGTTCGTTACTAATTTTTGCTTCATAAAACATTTCTTTTGATCCCGGATCGCGGACGTGTACAAATGTGTATGCATGCAATGTTAGACGTGTATAAGTGGGAGGAGTGAATGAGGAAACCATCGTTTCCATGGATACACGAGTTTATCAATGAAGTATCCATCTCCTATTTTTAACCCACTAGCCATTCAAATACAGAAAACATTTGTTTAATTATATTTAACTCATCATGAATTATGTCTTTCTAATTTCAAAATACAGTGCATTATCTTTTTTGTCAAATTGTCCTTGTTTGACGTCTTGTAGAACACGCTGATGGCGGTGTAGCCATGTTTCTTGTTCTTTTCTTTGCAAGTAACTATTTTTTTGATGAACTAAAAGTCATTTGGAATTTCAAAGGTGTTGACAAATGCTACTCTGCGTCGTGCCTGCTTAATGTCTCAACTCATGAGTAACCACGTAACCACTCTTAATGAGCGCTTCACTTTCTTCAAGTTATGCCGTTCATGTAGATTGAGAAACTCCAAGCTCTCTTTCCAATTCCCGAATACTTTTCATTGGGCATGATGATTTTCAATTTTTTTCTAGAATCCTGTTCCTCTCGTGGCTGATATCACCTTTAATCAATAATTAAGTAAACATGTTTTAATTTTTTTATATTTGTTACATCAATGTCATTGAGCTGTATGGTTCATTGTCATTAATTGAGCTTTTTGAAGCCTTTTATAAAAATTGAGGTAGGTAATTTTAAATAAGCTGTGGTTCGAAGTCGTCCTATTTAATGGACTACATGCTACAGAAATATAAGCTGTAGTGCCTTTAATCAGTGATAAAAATGACATTAGTTTATAAAACTATATTGTCAGTCGTAATTTTTCAAAGAAAACTGAAATTATTTACCGAAATTGCTGTTTTATTATAAAATTAAAATCTCAAGCTTTAATTTGTTTTTGTATTTTTATCAATAGCACGATTGACCATGACCATTGATTCAAAGCTGTGAGCAGTTACAAAAAAAAAGTATGATATTTTGACCCAGCGTTACCCAGGATTAGTAAATAAAAATCGGGTTTTGTTTCAACATAAACCGGCAGACCCCTCATTTTCGTTACAAAAATTACAGAATTGGATGGAATTGAGCTGCTCCCTGACCCTGCTTACAGTCCGGACTTAGCACCTTCCGATTATTCTAGCATCTGTCCGGTCCATGGCTCATTATCTTCATGTGACAACTTCGAATTCTCTGAATGAGGTTGCATTGAGTGGAGTTGCAGAATTCAAAACTCAAAGGGTGGAATTGTGAAGGAATCCAATGGCAACAAGCCATAGAAACCAACGGTTTATACTTTGAATATTGTGTCTAATTTTTCAATTTAATAATGGGTCTATATATAAGCAATTTGCTCCGAACTGCCACCACGGATTTTTTCCCTTTTTGAAACGCTCTTCTTTAACGCCGCCACAATAAAAAAAAAATTTTACTAATAAACGAATATACAAATCATGTGAAACAGGGCGGATTCGCAAGATTTTACTAGTCACAAACGATCTTCACATGATGTATCAAGCAAAAATGTTATCACAATTCCCATATTCAAAATCATTATCGAGCATTAAAAAACTAGTCATACAAACTTGTGTTTGATTTGGTTTAGGGGTCGGAGAAACCGAAGAGGCCGATTTCCTATTATATTAGTCTCTGGATCTTCAAACATTAACATTTTTGAGTTTTTAAAGTTAGGTGGTTTTCTTCATTAAATAGTGTTGCGAAATGTTAGGATTTTGTAAGACTTAAATTTGTTTGAGGCTTTTAAGAAAGAAACAAAAAAACTTAATCAAACAGCCACGTTTAAAAAAAATTGATGATGGCTTAATACGCCGGCAAAGTACCTTAATTTTTATCGCCTACTTTACACCAACTGTAAACCACTCAGAACTTTTTCTACGTGATATAAACTATAGAAAAAGAAGTCTACTCAAAATTTACGCTGCATAACATATATTTTTTAAACGTTTTCCTAGTTTACGTTTATTTACGTCATTTGTCAGGAAATTTAAAAATTCGGGAACATGTTAATTTATGCCCTTTGTTGAAAACTTCAAATCGAGCTGTATAGCCAGGAAATCGTCCTCGAGCAGCGCACTGTAGCCATTGATAGTAAATTTTAATAAGCATTCTTTTGCTCATGTTTCATTTTGCTCGATTTCTCAACCGTTTTCGAGTTATTAGCGATTTTTTTTTTTTTTTTTTTTTTGCGAAAACGTGGTTGTTTATGTGCTCATGGGAAAAACCGATCACTCTTTCTCCCAATTTTACCATACAAAAACCTATTGTTTCAATAGATTACTCAAAGCCAAACTGCCTCAACGCCTGTGAAATGGGATGGTAAATTTGACTTTCCGTTATAAGATAAGTGGTTATCGATAGCAGAAGCATTCAAAGTTGCTTTTTGAAAACGTCCTCGGAAAAAAGTTGTAGTAAAACATGACAGTTCAAAATTTATGCATTCCCGAAAATCGGGAGAGTGATCGGATTTTTCAATGAGCATGTAAGAAACCATGTTTTTTGCCCAAAATCGTGACTAATTCGAAGACAGTGGAGAAAACTGGCCAAGTGGAAGGTGATCAGTTTCAGCTTATTAAAATTTTACTATCGGAGCTGTAGGGCGCCGCCACAGGACGATTTTCTGGTTCCACAGCCCAATTTGAAATTTTCGAGTGCAAAATTGGCATGTTCCTCAAGTTTTGAATTTACTTATGAATGACTGAAGATAAGAAAACATTTAATTAAAAACCATCTCGTTCAGCGTAAATTTTCTTTTAAAAAATGAGTCCTAGCGCAGGTTTGTTACATAAAAGGCTGAGGAAATATGCATTTCCAAAATGCATGTTTCATGCAAAAAAAATTTATGATCAATGTATAAAGAACGGTTAAAGGTTCTGGTTATAAACAAAATTTGTTGTCGTTTTAAACAAAAATTCTATATTCTATGAATAATGAAACGATAAAATCATGTATGAGGACGGTGAGTATATCGGGGGCGGCCCCGGGCCTGGCTTTCCTCGTAATTGGGAGAATTTGTCCTTGGCTATCGAGCGATCACGTGGCCCTGGCGATCTCTCAACCATCAACCACCTCCCACGTGCCTACATAACATCAAACAACACGTGGGCAAACGAAGGGGAAAAGGTGGACTGTGGATGTCAACCGTTCCCGTATCATCTCACCACTTTTTCACGTTATTCATAAATATAATTTGACACCATGTCGCAAACAGATTTATTTATATGTATGATATTTATTACATTCTTATCTCAAACAGCGTTCAATTACCGAACTAACTCTGCAAGGACGATTTAACAAAGTGAAGTTTACCAAATATGATATAACATTTATTTAAATCGTCGTCTGCTATAACAAATTGTGTAAAATAAATGTACCGATCGTAATTAGCTATTAGATCGTATAGCTTTTTCATTTTCTGCTTTGAGAAGTGAATACACATATTTTGTTGAAGTCGTAAGGAGCGGTCAAGAATGTGCTAGTTAAGAAAAACACTTTTCATTTTTTTGCTATTATATACTTTTAAGATAAATAGGTAATATATACAATTTGTCAAATTATATAGATTTGCGAAAGAAGTATGCAGTTGTTGACTGGTTCAAGGAGCGATTGCAGTTTTGTATGACCCGCAGGTCACGGGGGTTTAGCCTGACATTGACACTGCGAAAATGGCGAAAGAAAAACATACGATAATTAAACTTAATGCGTGTTTTTTAGTGACCTGTTGTTTCATAATTTGTTGAAGTCGCGAGATGATTGATGCCCAATTTTTTCATTTTTTACCGTCCTTTCGACCAATATTTGAGTCATCTTCAGGGCTTGAAAAAGACAATATAAAACATGTTGAATGGGAAAAATGCAATTTAAGATGTAAATATAAATTTTGAACTCAAATCAGTTCAGTATATAGTTCGTATTCTTGTATACATTGTGAAAACCTGTACTGTTTGTTCTTTATTAATCATCTGCCAAAAAGAATAAAACAGAAACAAAACACTCGCAATATTAGGCAAGACCATTAGCATTATATTGTATAATAATATAAACACTGCGACTTCTACGAATCTATCTATTTATGTCTGTTTTATTTCCGTTTTGACATTTTTTGCTTCAAGTGGATATGATACGTTCAGTTGAGGTCTACGAAATTATGAACCTTTGTTTGGTTCGTGTGAAGATGTGCCTCAGTTTAGTCGTCTACAATCATTGAGGTCTTCATAGTCGCTGGCATTTAGAATGTTTAAGACGACAAAACATAACCAGTCGATGTGTCTAAAAATATTAGACGGCCATAATTTTTGTATATCAGTATAGAATTTGTATATTACCGGACTATGCTGACAATGAAATATTGCAAGTCAATAATAGAAAACTATTTAACAGGAAAATATAAGATCGTAAGGGAGAAACAATGTGAGGAGTTTAATTCTGAAAAAGACACCCACTTGTTTGTTACCACAGTTAACGGCGCACCCGAGTACGAGTTGGAGGAGCCTGCCCAGCTCCTGGGGATCGCAGCCGTCGCCTATTTTCACCACGTCCGGAAGTACGCTCGGGTTGAGGTTCTGACCGAAGCATTCCTGATAGTTATCGAGGAGCTTGGAAAGCACCTTCTTTAAGTTGGAGACGTTCAATCTCCAATTGTCGTTGGCGTCCGTCTTTTCCTTACGACTTCAAAAATTATGAAAAACTGATCATTAAGAAACACATACTGTGTACATATAATTGAATCCATATTCAGTAGTTTCGTGGTCCTCTTGACCAATAAATCAAAAAACCTTAATAAATTGAATGCATAATGGTAAAAATCATAATTTACTGTTAGGTAATTTAACAGTCATTCTATAATGGTCTCTATTTCCAAGATACATATCTGTACATATCTTTGAGTCCGAAAATCTCATTACAAAAAAAAACGTTAAGATCTAACTTGGCAATGGTGGGGCTAGTTCACAAATGATAAGGGATTTAATTGAAACCTTTTGTGATTTGTTGGCCCATTTATTCTCGGAGAATGAGAAACGCCTAAAACTCTTTTATTGTAGATGTAAATCGGCTGCAGATTCTTCTGCACAGTCGGGGCGGCGTTTGACAGAGTTTGTGGCGCCGAAAGAGCCGCATTGGCCTCAGTGCCATCTGATAACCAGTCACGAAAACAAAGCGTGGCCACCCCTTCCCGTCTTTCTAACTACCCTTATTACACTCCATCTCCCGAGTTTTCGACCACCTTCATTGTATTCTTTACTACAAAATTAAAATAGACTGTCATTTTGCAATATAATTGGCTACACCGGACTTATTATTTTTTTAAATATATATATATATATGTGTGTGTGTGTGTGTGTGTGTGTGTGTGTGTGTGTGTGTGTGTGGTGTGTGTGTGTGTGTGTGTAGGTTTCAAAGGTATGTGCTGTAATTTTGAGTTGTAGAATTGTACAATCATGAAATAAAGTATAATCAGAATTTAATAAATTATTACTAATAAATCCATAAATTTTTGAAATCAAAAAATTTTGAGCTCTGCTTTAGAACATAGAAGAAAACTGAATAACACCATTATTTTAAAAGTGTAGTGATTAAAAAAGTATATTTAAATTTTAATTTTATCTTATCTTACTAATAAATTTGAATTCTTTTTTCTTAATTATATTAAATAATACAACAATTGGTATAATGGCAGGAAGGATTTGACTGTAAAAACATTAACATATTATAGATTTGTGAGTAATTTAACACTTATGTTGAACCAGCACACAGGTACTAATGGATCTGTCTTCACTCACAGTTTTGTTGTTTGAGTTATTTGAATGTGTTTGCATAACTCAAACAAAAAACTGTGAGTGAAGACAGATCAAGTAGTCCTCGTGTGCTGGTTAACATGAGTTCACCAACTCGCAGACCAA
This sequence comes from Cimex hemipterus, assembly GCA_039619505.1. Classification (NCBI taxonomy): domain Eukaryota; kingdom Metazoa; phylum Arthropoda; class Insecta; order Hemiptera; family Cimicidae; genus Cimex; species Cimex hemipterus. The sequence continues at coordinate 34,964,674 of CM077104.1, read as the reverse complement.
ACCTGATTTTATCTATCTACTAATTTAACACTTGTTACGGCTTGATTTGTAAAATGTCATACAAACGTCTGCAATGTGATGGACCTGTAGTTTCATCGACCCATATCATCATGGGTTCCCAAAAACCAAAGTGTATCTGAGAGACAGCAGAATAGTCTGACTGGGAATGGTCAAGCCACATATTATTTGCCGTGTTATTTATTTAATCATCTACTGCTATATTGTCTTTGTTTTAGCCAAACAACCAGATGTATGAAAGTTTCTCAGTGTTTTGCCCTGTCGAGAGGCTGGATTGTATGGAGCTTCTTAGAACTGAAGATGTCTTGATTGATTGGACACAGCCGATTTATCTCAATTTCACCCATATCGATGTCGTCAAAGCTATTGGAAATTTTGAATCTGTTGGAAAAGTTGATAAAATCGATGGAGATATTTATGTGCAAACAGATCCTCCTCCGGAAGAGCTTGTACTCGAAGAGTAAGACTTGTTTACTTGGCTTATACATACTCTTCTTTTTATGTCACTTTTATATATAAGAATTGATGTTCTAGTTTACAAGCTGATGAATATGAGGTGCTCGAGCTGAAAGAAGAAAATGCAAAAGCGATACACGACCTGTATCCTGCAAATGATATGGAATGTGTTGAAGTATTCGAAAGGTTGATCCGCATTCTTCCAGCGTATGGCGTCTTCACATCAGGTGAAAAAGGAGATCTTGCGGCATGGATGGTCCAATCATATTATGGTGCCATGTTTTCGATGCAGACACGTCCAGAATACAGGCGGAAGGGATTCGGAATACGTCTAGCTAGTGCATTAACGCGAAAAGTCCGTTCTAGGGGATACATACCATTTGTAGTTATACGTCCGGAAAATGATGCTTCTCTTAGCCTGTACAATAAACTAGGGTTCATCAGAAGTTACCCTACTGCCAGAGCAGTCATTTATCCTAAAGTTCCAGAAAAACATGAAATTATAGAAAAGGAAAAGGATAAAAAAGAGAAAGAAGTAAAAGAAGAAGACTAAAACATTTTTTATCCATTCCTTTGAGTCACACTGCCGTATCATCTGTGATAATTGCCTCCCGAGTTTGTCCCTTCATTTACTGGGTAACAACAAGTTAAATTCTCTTAAAGATGGTAGTTTATTTACAACCCTATTTTAATAACAATATTTATTTTTACTTTCGTTCTTCCTTATATCTTCCTTCAAAAGTTTTTTCTATAAGCAAGTCAATTACTCATGAATGAAATATATGCTTTCTATTAGTGCCATTACTATTACAACAATTGTTTCAAATTTAAGAACAAAACTATAAAAATATTGTGTAAATTTAACTTATTCTTAAATAAATCCAATAACTCAAGTGAAACTAGTTTTTCTTTACTAGTTTTTTCCAACAAAGAAAATTAATTTGCCTGGAAATTTAAACATATCAATAGTTAAAAAATAAATAAAACAAAAACACACATAAAAAACAAAAAGATGACTCAATAAAAAATTAGCAGAAACACTAATCAAAATCACACACACACACACACACACACACACACACACACACACCCACACACACAGATATATATACATATATATAAAAATCTATTAAGCCTACCAAATCCGTTACACTGTTCATTCTACTTTGAAAAATATCATTAGTGGATTCCAACAAAATCTCCAAATATAATTTTTAACAATAACCCTAGTAAACGAAAAATATACCAGTAAGTCTTTAAAATCACTCATAGGTCTTATTCATCTGTAATTTCTGTAAGGTAATAAATCCTTTGATGTCCTCTGTACGATTGAAGAAACATTATTGATAATATGTTTTAAAAAGTTGTGTATTTAAGAAACAATAGAAAACTCCATACCCAGCGATATAAATTTTCTAGGTTTTCATGCTTATATGGCCTGGGTGTTAAACCCAATTGCTCATTTTCAGCCATTGCCAAACAGCCAACTAACTTTTTTCTGTATTTTACAATTATCAATCTCTCTACTGTTGTCATTTTGCCAAAATCTTGTACTAACTAATTCCAGTCACCATTTGCATAGTTTAAAATTGTATATCTTGTATCTCAAGATTCAACAACTACCCTGTAGATATAAGTAGTAATTTAATACTGGCTGTTTGGTCCCAACAGCAGAGTTTAATCTCTTGATCATAATGATTCACTGCCACAAGAACAGAAAAGAGAAAGTATAATTTTTTTTAGCAATTATTCTTGTAGCTAGTATGGCATTATTGAGCGATTTTTACGTTAAAGCCATTTTTGTATATCATGTAAAGCATAACAATACAAAATGAAATGATTACATTGCGACTTGTAGCAATTCCTACCACTTTTGCCAAAAATCTTGAATGTTAGATATAGATTGAATAGCTTGCCCAATCAGGTATACAACTTGATAAATTCCCTTGTATTCTGTCAAAAGAGCAATTTCTTTCAACTTGAAATAAAAATAATTATAATTATGAATATATTATTACAGTTCATCTTATCACATGCTGTAATGTTCAAGTTCCAAACAATATTAAGAATTTCTTTTTTCATGTGCCTTAAGTCGCAACTGTCACTACTTCCATTGACAACGTGAAACTTCCCAATGGTCACAAATACAACTTAATTTAAATTTGTCAGGGCTTTCATTGGTAAGGGAACTTTTAAGCTATATAGGCTGGTTTAGTGTATTGTTTTTCAGTTAGATGTGTTTAGATTATCTTGTGTCTATACTTCTAAGAAATCAGAATGAAATCCGTCCTTGCTTATGCTTTCTTTCCCTTGGCACGAATAATTTAAGAAAAGGCCTACACAATGGCGTTTATGGTTGTGCAATGAGAACCATATAAAAACATTGAATTTACATAGTTTAATCCTACTACTTAAATTTAAACGTGAATTAAAAAATAATTTCTTATACCCTACCCTCTAAATAGGACAAACTTATAAATGTAAATATTCTAAATAATTATTTAAAATGTTTTAATAAAATTTCAAAATAAAGAAAATAAATCGGCAAGTGGCTCAATGGAATGGTAACATCACATTTTTTAAATGATTTTCAGTTATAAACAAAGCCCCAAAAGTGAAACTTAGCTTTTTGTACTTTCCACTTCATAAAATGTTTGCAAAAAAAAAATTAAACAAATACATACCATTGTAGTCCAGGATTAGGTGATAACTGAACACTTTTGTATTTTCTTAGCAGGGGAATTTATGTTTAATTTATTTTTTATACTTTTTATGTTAAAAGTAGATAGATTTAGGTATATTTTTTGAAAAATTTCAGCAAACTAAAATTTAAAAAAGCAGAATAGGTTAAAAATATCTTTAACAACGGCTTCCAAACAATTAATTAAGGAAAAAAGGTGTGAGCAAGAGTACACATTTGTTTTTGCAAGAAAGTAAAAACCAAGGTATTAAATGATTGAGAAATTAGTCAATGTCACAAGGTCAGTTGTTAATTTTTGTTTAGCGACCTTTGTCTTGATGATGTGATATTTATGAATAGTTTATTGAGATAATGTAAAAATAAACTAAAAAAATACAAAAAAACTAGGAAATTAAATGTAATTAAAGGGTGGTAAACTGAAACAAAATCTCACTTCAAATACATTGTAAGTAATAAAAAGAGTTAAACCACAATTTATGCACTACACATTAAAAACATTTTAACATTTAAAAATGCATACATATATGTACAAATTATTAAAATTGCTGTAATAATATATAACAATTGAGACTTTAAAGTCACAGTGCAAACTTTACAAATAAAGCGCTGACATTACATTTTAAATTATGAAACATTTTTTATAGAGCAATTTCAACAATAATAAGAAGTGTGCCACCCTTTATGTTTAGAAATTTTTATTGTTTTAATTCTTAACTAAAACAAAAATTCTTCTTACGTCAAAAATAACAGTGCATTTGTTATTTCCTGCTGTAACATATCTTCTGGAAATTTGAAAGTTATTTTGCTTTGAAATTGTTAATATAATCAGGATAGCAAACATGTGCTTATCATAGAGGAATACTTATCAAGTAATATAGCGCTATGGTGCTAATAAAAAAGAAGGTAAAATAATTTTTTGTCAAATCACAAGCATCTTAGGTAGTCTTATGAATTAAAAAAAAAAATCTCTTCCTCACTTAACACCTTTACATATAATCAATAATTACAAAACTAAATATACATATTTAAGAAAATTAGCTTAAGATTTAAATAAAGAAGATATGCAGTGTAATTTTTACTATTTTTTGTAGTGCACCCTTGTAGAAAGTAGAATAAAATAAAATGAGCTAGGTAAATTGTAGGCAAATCTTGGGGGGGGGGATGAAAACCATTACTTACTAAGGGCTCCACTCTTTTATTGATTTAGGAAATGTCAAAATATTTTCTTGGATTTTAAATTACAATCTGCCTCAGAAAATAATGTTTATAATTACTGACAAGCTTTTTGACTGAAATCATAATACCCATAAAAAGATTGAAAATAAAACATGTGTAGTTAATATCTTTTATTTACAAGTTTTTAAAAATAAAAATTCTTGTCTTTAAAGAAAATAAATAAAGAAGGCAGTTAGAATCAATAGCTTTTAAAAGTAGTCAAATTATTTGCTCAAAGCCCTTCTGAATTTGCAAACTAATCAAGGCTTGTGACTAAATAGGAGCTCTTAGCATTCTAGCGGACTTCCTAAAAACATAACCGTGCTGGTTGAGGGAGTGAATCTTTCCTTAATTCTTTCTTCCTTTCATTTATCTACAAAACTATTTTAATTCACGGCACAAAATGAAAAACCAGTAACACAGTATACACTAAAAATTTATCACCAAATTTGTATCTTAATAAGATAAAATCAAAAGTAGGTAATTAAATGGAGTACACTTTCTATGTTACATCAAGCTCTAGAAAACCCTTTGAAAACATTAACATATCTTGTGGCGAGTGTCTTTGTTTTTATTCTCAACAGAAAATTTTATTTATTTTTTTAAAAGACAGTTCCATTTTAATCTGATTAGGTTTAAACCAAACTACGGACATTTCAATTTAATAAAGCTGCTGATGTTGTTTTAAATTTTTTATTGTTATTTATACGGTTTATGTTCATATAAAACCTGGATTGTAGACAAAATGACCCATCTAACTGTTAATAAAAACTAAGTACTACACTTAGTGATATTGTATCTGTATACCAAAAAAGGGAAAATTAATGTGTTAATGTTAATTCATTAAGTTTGCAATTTGTGAATGGTTTGTTTAAAAAAGCGATGGTAAAAACTGAGTAGTAAGGAAAGAATTTTTTTTTTTAAATTAATAAAAACACTGAAGTGCCTCATATGAGGGGATATTAAAATAGATATTTTAAACCATTAGAAAGAATTTATGCTTGAAAACCCACCATTTACTCCTCTATTCCTTAATAACTTCTCATCAATGAAAAAGATCAAAATGTGTATCGTTCATGCAATTGAGTTCCTAATGTACAACCCACAATTTGGAAATATATCAGGTTTGTTTTGGTGACAGAAGGATATCAAGTACTTCAATGCCCTACAACAGAGAGAACAGTTAGTGTACAGAAAACATTTATTTATGGTCGGGGTTGACATAACAAAGCAGCTGATAGCTCCATAGCCTAACACTTGTCACAAAGGTGGCACCCAGTCTAATCCTGGGTTGCTGATACCATTGAAGTAGGTAATTTCCAGCATGCCTTAAAAAATCTGACCATGTTTTCTGTCAATTACTCCTCTATATAATATAATTTTCTGTTATTCTAGTACAATGCTCGGCCTCATGGTATGTCTCACATGCGACAAAATGATAACAGTTGGTTCGGGATGGATAAACAAAGAGTGTTGGATCTTAATTATGAGATTCTGCTGCCCTCCTCCCAATTCACCAGACCTGTGCCCCTTTGTACAAAAGAAGTTTATTCACCAATAACAGAGCAGAGGGTACACAGATAGCCCTTTCCCCTCGTTCCTCTAACATTAACATGGGGTGTAAAAGTGAATTTACAGTCAAATATCAATCACCCCAATAAATTGGACTGATTCAGACTATGACAGTTGCACCTTCAATTTGAATCTTTTTACACAGGAATGGCCTATGTTTGCTAAAAACTATTGACTCCGTTTTATTGTGATTAATTTTCATTCCCAACAGTTGAAGAAAATTTCCACTCAGCACATCTCATTGTCTCACCTGTTTGATATATTATTATTATTATTATTATTATTATTATTATTCTATTATTTTCACCATCGAACCAAGTCTGCTACCTTGGGTTTTACTTAGATAGTAGACTTACTTGGAACCCACATACACGATTAAAACGGCAAGAACTTAACAAAAGATATGGACTACTCAGACACCTTCTTGGATCAAAATCAAAACTAAGCATACATAACAAACTAACCATTTACAAAACACTCATCACACCTATTTGGACCTACGGAGCCGAGCTGTGGGGCTCGGCTAAATCATCGAATATTCAACGAATTCAGTCCTTTCAATCTAAAGTTCTTCGCCGTATCCTCAATGCTCCCTTCTACGTAACAAATGAAACGATCCATAAAGATCTTAAAATCCCTTTCGTAAAAGATTTTATCCAAACACGCTTCTTCACTTTTCACTCTAAACTCGCCCTCCATCCTAACTAGCCCTAACTCTTTCTCAACATCTCACCCTTACAATCCTCCACGCCGTTTAAAACGACGATGGCCTCGTGACCATCTAACAATCTAACCCACCGAAATAACTTCTACCCCCCCCCACCCCCAATTAAAGATAGTTAGGTTTCTCTCCCCACTGCCTCCTGGTCTGGCAGATCTATCAGGTTCAACTATTTGCTCAATGTATACTATGTACAGATAGCAAAAAATAAAATAAATAATAATCATTATTTTATTAATTGTTTTCATTTATTTCATTACTTTATTTACTTTTTGAAAGGCATTTTTGTATGTTTATATTTTTTGTATAATGATTTAATAAGTAAGCAGGTTTAAATTTTTGTTATATAATTTTTAGGTAAATAGATAATATAATACACCACCTACAACACAATTAAGTGCATTTTTTCTCATGTATCCTTTAGGCATAATATAGGCAGGTGTAGTATAATTTATATAGATATGAAAGAAATTTCAGTTTTCGACTGGTTCAAGGCGCGATACAGTTTTGTAAGACCCGCAAGTCTGGAGGGTTTAGCCTAACATAGACGCCGTGAAAATGACGAAAATCTTTAATTCTTTAAAATTTAAGTCTTTAGACTACAAATTAGAATAGCACCTCACTTTATGTATGAAATACTTGGATCAGAATTTATATCTATATTTATTTCTCCCCATTACATTCAATAATCAGTGGTTTGATTGGCAAAATTATTTCTTTCAATTTAATTATTATTTGTATATAAGGTCTTGCGAAATAAAAAAACTTAGTGGAACGAGCACGATTCAAACCCATGACCTTCGGCTCAATACACCGCTGCCATTAAATTAAATTGTATTTTTTTCAATCAATATGTTTTCAATTTACCTAGGCCCTGCAGATGACCGGAATAAAGGTCGAAACACCGGACCACTCCTCACGACTTCAACAAATTATGAAACAACAGGTCACCAAGAAACACTAAGTTTATTGTTTTTCTTTCGCCACTTTCACGGCGTCCATGTTAGGATAAGCCTTCGTGACTTGCGGGCCCTACAAAACTGTAATCGCGCCTTGAACCAGTCGAAAACTGCATACTTCTTTCACAAACCTCTCAAAAATGTATATATCAAATATAATATATATACCTGACTTTTGAAAGTGTATTGCAACAAGCTTTACATTGTCAAAGTAAACACAAAAATAAAATTGGGATTTGCTGTTATCCAGAATGCAACACCAAGAAAATGAATTGTTAATTAAATTAAGCACAATTTAGCAAAAATGTTTATTATTAGAACGTCACAATCTTTCAGTGCATTCAGAAAAGTTTATTCATCTGATATATGATACTATATATATTACATTCACTTTATATTGTTTCTTGTATATTGAGCAATTATTTGAATGAGCATGATGTTCAGGATTGGTTCTTCAGTATAATAGAAAAGCATTTGTCAACATTCTGTTGATTAATTAAAAAAAGAATACAGTTTATATGAGTCAAATGATTTACAATTGGTAATAAATTTGACAAACATCATGTGAAATATTTATTTGCTGTTGTGTACAATTACAATAGATCCGGTTCTCTTCCCACAAGTCGTTTCCTTGTTCTTTTAAATATTGCAAAGACATAACAGTTAAATAAATTTCATTATTAGAAAGTAATCATAATTAAAAAAACAATAAGACACAACTAAAATTATCCTCTGGTCTTTCAATATCAGGTTAAAAACAAGTTTTTAATATATTAATCTTAAATTTTTGCATTAAGGTGGAAAAAAAAGAATATAAAAATTTAGAATGTATATTTAACTTTGGCATTGACTTTATTTTGTTCCTAATAATATTTCAATTTTTCTAACTTAACATCAATAATGATCTTCATACAAGCACTATACAAAATCAGTCATTTACAAAGATTTCAATGGCTAAGCCATTCCAATGATAAGTACACTTTTACAATTCATATAACATTAATACAATCACAGACATCCACAACACTAATTATAATATACAAGTTGTAAATAGATATTAATAAAACTGTCAACATCACAAAAAAAACCTGTGTAGCACAATCTATTTTCTACATTTGAATAGTGATCACATAAATAATTTGATCAGCAAATGTAAAAGCATAGCCAGATTAAGAAAATTATAACAAAAAAAAGTAAACCATTAAAATATAAGTCATGTAGGAACTAATTTTTCAACTTGATATATAATCGTATAGAAGACAACATATAACAACCATATAAAAATTTCAATAATTGAAAATAATAAAATACAATAACTTAATGGATGATAAAATTCAAAACAACAAGTTCATGCAGTTTTGTCTAAACTAATGTAAAACGTGCTTAAATTTCAGAGGAATAATATGAATAATGGAAAATAACCATGAGAAATTAATTGTGTGAAACCATGGTTCTACATAGGTAAACTACCTTTTTGCTTGAAATTCAAATTGGAAGACAAAAAAATCTGTTTCCTTAAAGAATCAAGTTCAACTAAGTTTATTACTTAACACTGTTGATGCTAATCCTTTAAAAGCACTTTCGCCTGGTTAGCAAACGTGATTTCTATTTGTCCAGGAGGCTGCATCCATGGTTCACCATCAATCTGCATTGGTATGCGCTTCTTCAAAACGAGCTAAAATTTCACAATTAGAACTAAATTTCAACTCCTTAATTGACAAAATTTACCTTGACTTTTTTTGCTTGGCCCAGTTTTGTTGGTTCTGAAAGACCCAGTTGGAACTGAGCCAACTGGAAAGAAGAGGCAGCTGATGCAATTTCAATCTTTTCATCATTTATTGCTTGCCTGGGATACTGGTTGTTATCAGACCCTGAAGAAAGATTCCAAAGATCGACTCCACCTCCATACCGCTGTATGTTGAGAACAATAATGGCTTCTAACTCTGGAATGTTGATCCTCTCATCATCGAGATACAATTCTATGAATGCCTCAAGCCCTTTGCATTCTCTGTCCAACACTTGTTGGGTTCCAAATATTAAATACATCAGCTGTAAATTATAACCAATGTAAATATAATGACAAATCATTGTCACAACTTAATAAAGTTCATGAAATAAAATACCTTATTTCTCAGTTGGGAACCAAAAAGGTAGGATCTGTTGTTCCTCGTTTCATGAAAGTTTAAAGCAACTAAAGCATCAACCCCTATACTTAGATAATTATACATAAAATACTGATGTGGCCTATTTAAAGAAAGACCCCTTCTCTTAACAACTTTATAATTGACTTCCCACCTTAAAAATTTAAATAAACAAATTAATTATATTTATTATACCATTTAACACAAAATTGAGGCTAAAGGTGCTTGTACCTATCTAAATAGCCTTCTTTAGATTTTTGAAGATGTTCTAAGTACTCCTGTACTGAAAATGGTGTTATGATCTTTGATCCCCAATTTAGAACACGTGACAGGTCGTTTCCAGTACCAAGAGGGATAACACCAACAGGAGGATGTTTCTAAATAATCAAGCATCTCATATAATTATTTCCCTTGGAAATGAAAGTAGACTTAAAAGACAGACCTTTTTTTGTAATTTATGCAAAGTAGTTAAAACCCAAGCGATCCCACCATCACCAGATCCGACTAGCACAATCGGCTGTGCAGATTCAGGAAGGAGGTCAAGCCACTGACACAGAAGACTCGGATCCTGCTCACCAAGTACAATGACTTGGAGAGGGTTCAGTATTCCCCTAAATGCGGAAATAACTTCCCCTCCAAATTTGCTCCCAGATTTTCGGCTGACTTGAAATTCATTATTAAAAATATAAAAAAATTACATTTTAAAACATGTCATCTACTCACTCAAGACAAAGAGTGGTGTCCACCTATTCTGGCTCCACTCTGGTTCTCGAATCTCATGGGTTACACTCACTCTGCCGATATTGATCCGGTGAAAAGTCTGGACAACACTAGAAGGTGGTATGATGAAATGTTTATATTTCCCTGTATCACATTTCTCAGCAAGCATCTTCTTGCAGTTTATGTGAACTGTCATGTGACACCAGATGCACCGGAAGTCATGGCCGCACTCTTCATGACAAACAGCACATTCAGAGCCAACTGGCAGATTTCCTTTAACATTATTATAATTTGTTAGTGTGAGGTGAATGAGTAATTGACTTTCAGATTCTCACCCTTGATGTATGAATGTTTTAAAGGACCAATAACTTCTGTAAACATACGTTTACACTTTACAGTATTGTTGGCTTTTTTCAAACATTGGACATCAGCACACACTCCACACATGTCACAGTAAAAACTCTCCACTGTGACTAGTAAAGTTTCACAAATAGAACATCTTGATGTCTGCAATAAATTTAATATTGTAATAACATTTTTTCCCTTGTGTCACAGGATAGAAATATTTATCTGCAATATTTATCATCTAATATATATTTAAAATCAATTAAATTATTATTATGATTACAATTATTATATGTATCCATTGTAGAACCCTAAGGAAGGTGGAATAAAACACCAAAAGCTTGGTGTAGTTTCAACACCAGAACATTCGTTCACCAAACATTCAGACCACATCCCTGACCCTACCAAATATATTTGTTGATTAACAGCTGGTTAATCACCTTTGCATCATAGAAATATTTAAACTAAGTGAAAAATTGAAATTGAATATAATGAATAAGTATGAGGGCACAACCTACTTTGGATTTTAAGTAAGTATAAAAGGCATCAGGGTTTAAGGTACTCAAATAAAAAACAAGGATTAAATGAGGGGGATGCTTTGCAAAGATTTGGGAATCATCACCATTTAAGTGAAATTTGGAGTAATTTAAACAAGATCATTAATTTAAAAAAAAAAAAAAGTGACAACAGTAAAGGTCCTAAAATTCACCTTGAGGAATGCCAAACTTAATAGGAAAGCCAGATGAGAGTTTGTTGTTAGGTAGTTTGACAGCTTGTTTACCACCTAATAAGAGAATATTAAATTAGAAGTACAGGACAAAAAAAACCTTCCAAATAAGTAGGTCATGGTTATCAACCTGAAAGCATTTAAGTCAGGCAACACTAACAGAATGCCTTTGTGAATGTCTATGACTCCTCGTTTATCTTCATTAATTTTTCACAAGGCCTATTTACAGCTGTGTTTATATCAAAAACTTGATTGAAAAGGTGAAAGCAGAGAATGAGTATCAAAGAAGTTATTAATTTGTTTAAGCATAATGATTTGTAGAATACTTATAAATCAAAAATAATTTAGGGATGATGGTGATGAAACTTCAGGAAGAAAAAAAAAAACAGTTTTCTTCCATGCAGAGGGAAATGTTGATGAAGTTAAGGAGTAATTAAAAATATGTGTTATATATTTAATGGTGAATGGGAAGTAGAACAAAATTACTTTAATAGCCATTTCATCAAATCCTGTCGTACTTTTGACAATAACAATATTGAATAACCAAATGAATAACTGTATTAGTCATTAATAAATAAATATACCTACACATACAGATATTAATGCAAAAAATCAAAGATGACGACAATATAATTATTTATCAATATATCTATTCATCTTTCTCTACACAAAAAAGTGAATTTATTTTTATTATTTAGAACTTAGTATTAAGAATGCCACCTATATTACTTTCCAAACTCCCCATGGCGCTTTTTTACAATCAACATGAGTACAATAATACTACATGAACTTTTCACTCAAAAATAAATAAAATAAGGCAGTCACTTTTTTTGCATCCCAAATTTATGCAAGGAGTTATGCACTTTAGAATTGTATGTCTTATTACAGCAAAAACAATGCTGTCAAGGAAGAGTGAATGTTGCATAATTCAAATAAAACTGAACTAATGCAAACAAAGATGCGGTTCTAAAATTAAAACCAGATTGAAGATGGGAGGCTGGTGCTTTTGAAATCGCTATTGATATAATAAAAGCATATTTTGAAATGGTTGTAACTTCCTGAAAAAAAAAAACACTTAAAAACAAAGTATAACCACTATAATTGTGCTGGAACTAAAAATTTTTTAAATTTTCCTAAACAATAATATATAGGATAAATCACGTGAGAAAGTGGAAAATTTCATTATATCCTGAATTTAATTTTGAACGTCGCCTGTACATTATTTGAATAGTTTCACTAACTAGCTTGTTCCAATATTTTCCAAATGCAAAATAAAAACAAAACAGCTGAGGACGTTAAAACACCTGCTGTTGAGGAAATTGGATCAAAAGCGAATCTGTCGTTTACCTGAAGCGGCTCTTTGTTCTCTTTCCAGCTGTGCTTCTTCTTGGAGCCTCTGAGGAGGTCCGAGATGCCCTGTGCGCTCCTGACCGTGTAATTCAAGAGGATGCCGAGAGCGACGACGACAACGGCAAAGAGCACGCTGTAATAATCTCTGGAGAAGAAATCGCCCATTAAACTCGACATTTTCGCCCTGGTCACGTTAGACCGTCGCGTCGCCACCTGAAACGCCTGACAACTCGGACGTTCTGGTCTCGAAGTAAAAGCGGGTCGCGCCGATCACAGTATAGATTACAAAATAGATTCCATTCTACAATAAAAACGTTATTTCCGTATGAGTGTTCTTTTTCATTGTTCGTTGCCTTTTAAAACCGGATTCACCCCTTTAACCCGACGATCATTAGATTAGATCGACAATCCAATCCGAACTTCACACCTCGGATAACGAGTGACAGAAGAAGCGAACAGGTAAACATACATGCGTTACACTTCTCGTATCAAACGGATCATGGAACGCGGTGTCACGTCAATGTCAAACTAGTCCGTCGAGCACTCAGCAGGGCGAGCGCGCAAGCTCTGGAACTAAGGTCCAAACTACAATCTGCTTTCAACAAAAAGGCTGGTTTTTTTTGTTTTGTTTTTTTAAGTAAAGTAATATCACAACTTAAAAATAAAGATTTTTTTAATTGACAGGTGTTTTCATGCTTATTTCAATCTATACCAAATTAAACGACATCAGAAATTCATGAATTTTAATAAAAATGATTTATTTATAATGGTTGAAAAAATTTGTGTCGATAAATCCAACAAATTGTTTGAAAGAAAATTTACCAAAACATGGAAAATCATTTAATGATAAATTAAAATTTAACAAATGTAGGAGAATAAATTTGAATATTGCGCCAAGGTGACGTCGAACAGTGACGTTCTTAAATGGAAAAATAAAAAATTAACACAACTTGGCAAAAAGCTGGGTTTACCAACTTAATTGTAATGATTGTTAGATTAAATACATAGAACAGAGCGGCAGAGAAATAAAAGCGAGAGTAAAAGAACACTTGCCTAAATTGAACAAATTTTCGGAACATAATTCCAATCCAAATTTAAATACAACAGTATTATATAGTTTCAACAAACGGAGAGAACTAGATTGGTTAAAGAAATTTGAAATTAAAAAATGTAAAATTGAACATGGAGATAAATGCATTAATAGATAAATTAATAATAATAGACTTTGATCTACTTCCCATTTTAAATATGTACATAAATAGTATTAAATGTCCAAATAATTAAATTAATTATTTTAATTATTATTGTTTGTTTAATAATTTAATAATATTAAGGTATTATTCTATTTTTTATCTTTTATATTAAATCTTAATTTCTTACAGTATTTACCATTATAATATTTACTTTGTTATATTCCTGCTTTTCGCACGTTCAAATTGAGCGCCATTAAAAAACTAGCTTCTCATTGGAATGTCGCGTTACAATTCATGTCGAAGACGTGATTGTGGAAATCCTTCAACCTGATAATGAGCTAAAGGCCCGAAATCCGGATAGATGGAAAACAACTTATTGTGAGGAGGAACTATCTTTAAAAAAATTCTTAAATCCGTTAGTCACATTTAGAGAGGTTATAATGTGTGAAAATGCTTTTGCACTGGAAATAAAGAGCGTGTTAAAACGAAAAAGTCTTTATGGTTTTTATCCCATGCAATCCTGAAAAGGGGTCGACAATAACAATTTTTTCCTATTTTTGCTTTTAATGCTTTATAATGAGGAAAATTAGGAAAGGTTAAAAAAAATTGTTAGCTAAATTTTAATCTATAACTCAATGATTTTCTAGTGTTTTGGTCAATTTTCTTTCAAATCATTTTAAATAAATCTTTTTATTAAAACTCACGAATTTTTTATATCGTTGAAATTGATTTACAATGATATAAGTATGTTATAATTGATATAAAGATAAAATACATATAGTTTGAAAAACACAAAATATGTCTTTTTTTGTTTGTTTAATGTCTTTGATTTTTGTTTTATTCACTCGTTCACAAGAAAATGGACGTAATATTATTGCGTTGCTAACTTTGGTTGTGTGAACAAGATGTAAAACTGTTTTTCGTTTTTATTTAATTGAAATTTATTGTTGGAAATAGTACAAAAAGGTTGTACAGTTCATCATTTGTTTCATATAACCTACCTGTAATTTAATAAACTCATTGACGCTGGCACCGAAATTTGAAAAACCCGCCAAACTTTACCCATGGAATTCTGGGTCTGATGAATTGATGAGGGTGGGAAGGACCGAGCGGTGAGCCGTGAAAAAGAGCTGATTGATTTCACGGAGAAAATGGGTTTCTCCATCTTTCACTTTAGCACTACTTTGATCCCTTTATTTGTTATTTGTATTTTTTCTGACCCCAGTTTCAATGCCGGCAGTTCTCGTTGCGGACGGAACTGTTTGCAATAACAGATAAAATTATTGTTGAATTATCTGTGCAATGAATAAAAAAAAACTGAAATGTGGAATGTTAAGATGAAAAGTGTAGATAGGAAGCCTTTTTTGCGAGGACGTTTCAACTACTAGGTTATATGAATTCACAGGGTGCCGGTGATTTGGAAGAAAAAAATTGTAATTAGAGGTTCGTCGGGTTCTCTTGCAGGGTCACTGTTTTCGAATCTAAAACCCTAAAGCCTAACCACCGACGAACGTCGCCCCTTTCTTAACCTTTTATGTGCCAATAGTCCAACAAAGAGTCAGTACAGATGACAATCATTTCCCTGGATGGGGGCAATGTAGTTAAACATTTTGCTATTGCTATAATCAAAGAAACATAGCTGCTACATATAGGTGGTAGGGTAAACATATATTGTGCCTTATTATTATAGGTGAAAAAAGCAGCACCTGTCCCTACATCATTTTTTGAACCATCTGTAAAATATAGTGTGGGATTCGAAAAGATCAATATTATTTTATAAAATTCTTGACTGAAGGGGGGAGTACTTTTCTTAGAAAATTTAGTGAGGTCTAAGCATAGATTAGGCTTTGGAAGCAGCCAGGGAGGTTTAGGTGAAATTCCAATTTTATAGAGAGGGGGATTGTAGCATTTATTAATTGTAAATGAGCAACTACTCTAGATGGAAAATGCTTTCTTTGACAGCATAGGGTATCTTGAAATTGAATAGAGTTTTCACTTGGAAAAAGGGACACTAGGCGATGGGAAGGGCAGGAGAGTATTTTAACTGCAAAGTTCAAATCAAGTCTTAATCTTCAATATTTGAGGGGCAACACTCCAGTTTCAACATTTACACTAACAGATGGACTAGATCTAAATGCACCTATGGCTAGACGCAAACCTGTGTTTTGTATAGGTTCAATCATGGACAATGTTCTGTCACTAGCAGAGCCGTATGCAAAACTCCCATAAACCAGCTTAGAGCGAATGAGACATCGGTAGATTTTTAGCACACCCCATGTCGTTCCACTAATAATTACGAGAAAATTGATAGAATTGTGTTTTCAAATGTTTAGACCAGTTAAAAGTAGGATCGAAGATTACTCATAAATATCGGACAGAATCAGCAGTCTAAAGTTGTGCCATTAATTTTAAGTGACATATTAGTATGAGGCCTCCTCTTTGCAAAAAGGACTGCTTTAGTTTGTGACAATGAAATCTTGAAACCCAATTGGAAGCAACATTCAGAACTTCCTGACTATTTTCTTTCATTATACTTAGTTTTTTCCTTTTAGATAGATAACCATGTCATCAGCATAAGCATTATCTGAATTGGTAACTTTATTATTTCAGTTTTATTATTAAGTCCTATGCAGAACAACGTGGCAGTAAGAACACAACCCTGTTGCACTCCATTTTCTTGGATAAATTCTTTAGATTCAGTCGTCCCGCATCTCACGCTAAATCGTCTATCAAATATAAAAATTTACAATAAATTTTGGCACATTACCATTAATACCCATTTTAATAAGTGAGTTTATTATTAATCGTCTCCATGTTCAATCGAACGCATTTTCTAGATCAAGGAAAACAGCTAGGACTCACCATTATTAAGTGCCATCAGAGCCCTAACCATCCCTAACCATTTCGTAACCTTTAAAAGTAGTGTTCGACCTTTTATAAAAGCAATACTATTGATCTATGAAAAGTAAGAAAGAAATGAGACAAATTAATTTGGATGGACATGATATCTGTTTGGGCAGAATATTTTTGCCCAAAAAACAAAAGTTAAAAATAATATATTATTTGAAATGGACGTTTATCACATGGATATATTTATATGTAAATAAATATAAATTTTTTTTTTTTGGTACAATTGATTTCGTTAAAATTGATTCAGATGAAAATATAATTAGTTGAGATACTTTAGAGAGGAATTGGCGGGCGGATGGAGGTTTCGGCGGTTTGCGGATGGAACGGGGTCTCGAAACCTCCACACTGCACAAACACCAGGTGAGGCCGTGAAGGTCGACGTTTGACGTTGACCATCAGGAGCTTGTGACTCGATTTGCTCCTCGTTTCTCCAAATTCCAGTCACAAGTCGGACTCCGGTTGAAGGGAAGGGCGACCGTCCTGGTCCGATGCTCAAGTGGCAGACGTAAGGCGTCCAGATTGGAGGATGTCCGTCTTGTTGAGGTCGAGAGTGAAAAACCTCGTTTCCGCCAAGTGGCCTGTCAAAAAGTCAAGGCTCCTCCGGTCCCAGCTTCCATCGGCGCTGCCTAGACTCGCCGCTGGCCTCTGTCTTAGACGGGCGCCCGTCTTTCTGACGGCTTTCGCCAGCGGCGGCTTAGCCCTAGCGGTCGCCAACTGCACCGCCTCTCGCGATCAGAAATACAAAGGTAAATTATTTTCAACTCCTTTTCGATCCGACAAAAAAAAAAAAATTGCCCACTGCAGAAAATAAATCATGATTCGTTTACATCAATTTTCACCAATTCTTATGAGAGGGATGCTTGATCTTATTGGAAGAGAAATTTTTCTAGGGATAATCTATGTGAAATTAACGATTTGTCATCTTTTATCACCAACAAGTCTGAAAATATTTTCAACTTCTGTACTGTATTTTATATCTAAAGTTGAGATGAAAAAGCTAGTGTCATGTGTGGGATTTGAACGCATGACATTCGGCTCAATTCGCTGATGCTCTAACCACTTGAGCTATCGTGACTTTTCTCTATTTGGACACCAACTTCTTGCTTCAGCCTACAACCTTTTAAATTTTCCCTCTTTTTGCCATATTTTTCAATATCGTGTAATCAAGATTTGAGTCTCACTGACACCAGTATGAGCTGATCACAAGGAGCTGTTAGCAAAGTACTAATAATTATAAGTAGTAGTAAGTACTTAAATCATTGCAGTGCTTGGGGAGAACAAACCTTCCTTCCAAGTATCCATCAAGAACTTACTTTGCTGCAATGCCTGTGTTTCACAGACCCCGCTTCACAGTATCCAAGTACAGTTCAAGTACATGCTTCTCTAACAGCTACACGTCATCTCTAATGTGGCATTTGTATAGGTCCATACCCATACACTTCTTCAGTCAGATGCATTTTTATACTTCTGATAACTTAAGATGGTGAAATGACAAAACAGGTTTGGTAGATAAAGCCAGCGAAAATAGACTGACCAGGATGATCAAAGAAGTGATTGATTTTTAATGTGAAGTTTTAATTTTTAGGCATAATAAATATATGAAAGTTCATCTCAACTTTTTTACATAATTTAGTTTACTGTATAAAAAGTAAAAATAATGTAATCAAAATATATCGATAAATTGTTAGTAAATAAAAATATAATAAGTAAGTAAATGTTATTTAAACATTTTAACTTAACATTTTATCATGAAACAAATTTCTCATCACCTTTGATATTCATAAAAATTGTCCTTAGTTAATTTTTTAATTTCTTTAGATGCAAGATTTTTTAAACTAATCAAGGCTGGAAATACAGAGGAGCTCCGGAGGTAATAGGCCGTACAACTGTACTAATGTATTTAAATAACAGTTTAATTATATTTTATTTTTTGTATTTAAGGTTTTTGGCTGAGTATTCATTTGATGTGAATAAAAGGCATTTTCTTGGTTGGACTGGGCTGCAAGTGGCAGTTGTCAATGGGCATCATGAAATTGTCAAATTGCTCTTGAATGCTGGAGCCGATCCAAATCTTGGAGATGAATATGTCAATAGTTACAGGACAGCCACGCAAAAGGGTATCCAGACACTTGATGGTAGTATTGATTTTATAATTAGCCTTGTTCCTTTTAACTATTAAAATTTTGTTTGATTTATTGATAATCCAGAACTAATGTTGTTAATTATGACTCTGTTTTTAGTTCTTATTCAACGTGAAAGTGAGTTCTCAGAACATTTAAAAGCCCAAGGGAATTTTGTAGGATTCACTGCTCTTCATTATGCAGTACTCATGGACGATATGGAAAGCATCGATTTGCTCATTCAAAATGGGGCAAATCCAATGATAGAGGCCTCTGGTCATTTACCTTCTAGTCTTGCCAAATCTGATGAAATAAAGCAATACCTTCAAGTAGAGAGTGAAAAAGTATATCTTTTAAATTTATAATCCTGTGATTTTTTGAATTTTCATTTTAAACCCCATTACTTTTCTGAAGTATGAGGAAGTTTTGAAAAAGAAAGAAGCAGAAGAGAGGCGGAAGTTTCCATTGGAACAGCGTCTTAAGAAGTACATTGTTGGGCAGGAAGGAGCTATTTCTCTAGTTGCATCAGGTATCTCTGGTATCATCCAAATTAATATCTACAAAAACTAATAGCTTGGATTTTCAGCTATTCGAAGGAAAGAAAATGGATGGGCTGACGATGAACACCCCTTAGTATTTTTATTTTTAGGTTCTTCAGGAATTGGAAAAACAGAGTTGGCAAAGCAAGTGGCAACATACATTCACAAAGACAAAAAAAATGCCTTCATTCGTTTAGACATGTCTGAGTACCAAGAAAAGCATGAAGTAATTATTCTTACAAAATTAGTATTTGATACAAAGAAACAGATAGTACTACTGAGTGATTTTAGTGGACTGATAAAAAATGTTTACAAAAAAGGGAAATAAACTCGGTCCCTGCCGTTGCTCTGTATTGAAACAATGGGTCTAGGGGAGGGGGAATAAAACAGAAAAGAGAGTTGGATGAAGATGGGAAAATGGATAGGATCTTGCCTCGGCATAAACCTGCTAGAGCTCCAAAGATGGAGTCGTCACAATGGTCATGAGAGGAGCAATAAAAAAAAAAAAAAAAAAAAAAAAATCACCTGAAATAAGCTATCTGCAGAAAACAAGGCCCCCATCAGGGGAACTGGAAAAAATGGAATAGAGAAGGGAAGGCAAAGCAAAATAATTTTAAAAACTAATGTAAACAAGCACAAACTATTTAACAATCATTTTTGTAGGGGGGTGAGCAATTAACAAAAATAACGAAAACATGAGGATTTATGGCTTTATTATAAATAATAATATTAGTATATATTATTTATAATTATTATATATTATACTATTATTATACTTTATTAATAAGTTATTGTTCGAAAGATCGCAAAATGATCAGAAATGGCCAAGGCACAACTTTCACCCTGTAAATTCCAAGAATTCTCAATTTATTTTCAGGTTGCAAAATTGATTGGTGCTCCTCCAGGATATGTTGGTCATGATGCAGGAGGTCAGTTGACAAAGCAATTAAAGCAGTGTCCTAATGCAGTTGTTCTCTTTGATGAAGTTGACAAAGCTCATCCAGATGTGCTCACCACATTACTACAGCTGTTTGATGAAGTATTAATATATAATTTTTAAATGCTAATTTTTATTTTTAAAGTTTGTAATTTGTGTAATTTTTAGGGTAGATTGACAGATGGTAAAGGAAAAACTATTGAATGCAAAGATGCAATTTTTGTAATGACTTCAAATCTTGCATCTGAGGAAATAGCAGCATTCTCATTAGAAATTAGAGCAGACAGTGTAAAAAATATGAAAAGTAATTATCTTATATTTAATTAAATGGATTTTGTAATAAAATGTTGTCTTTCTCTCTTAATACTTTAGACAATGCTGACATAGAACCAGAACATGTGACAATCACAAAAGATTTCAAAGAGACGATCGTACGGCCTATTTTGAAAAAGCACTTCAAGAGAGATGAGTTCCTTGGGCGGATTAATGAAATAGTGTACTTTTTGCCATTCTCAAATTCTGAGCTTAATAAGCTTGTATCGAAAGAGTTGAAATATTGGGCAGAAAAGGCCAAGGTTAAACATAAGATTGACCTCTTTTGGGAAGCTGGTGTCGAGACAGTTTTAGCAAGCGGCTACAATATCCACTATGGTGCTAGAAGTATAAAATACGAAGTCCAGAGGAAAGTGGTGAGCCAGCTGGCAGCAGCACAAGAGGCTGGTATGTTCGAGTGAAATTAATCATTTGATAGATAAACTTATTATTATATTTCTAGGCATTATTCAACCAGGTTCTGTAGTAAAACTCTTTGTATTCTGGCCGTCAGAAGGATGTGATCCAGTTATAAAAATGAAATTGAACAAAGACGGCAAAGGTTTTGTTGATTGTGATCTAAAACTAATTCAAACAAATTACATAACACATTTTTGAAGTGAAAAGTTTCAAAACATAGGCCATAATAAAACTTATTTATTTTGTAAAGTTCTGTTAATTTTTAATTTTGTGATATATGTATTTAGTTTTTAAGAAAAGTGTTTTTCTTTTCTGAAAAATATATTCTTTGTTAATTATTACACTTATTTATTTATTCTCCTCTCATTCTCCCTCTCTCTATTTTGTTTAAAACCTAGGGTGGGGTGCCCACTGGGGCGATACAAGTGATACAATAAGCAATGCGAACCACATCTCTTACTACATATATTCCTCGTGTAAGCAATTAAATAGAATGATAGCAATAATTATCGGCATTGGTTGGGGTGACACATGTAGGTGACAGAATGGCACGACAAATAAATAGCGTCTGCTGCTATTTCTTTTGTCCAAATAGTTGATGTTTATGAAACTATTTTTTGAAAAGCTATTGAAGATCTGATTAAACAAGCATATCATGGAAGAAAATAGCTTTCGTTGAAAATATTTTTATTGTTATTTTGGTGCATTTCCCATTTTTGATTTCTACGACGTAAGTACCGGTAAGAAATACTGGTATCCTGTAAAGAGTTTAACACTGGTAAAATTATCACGCATTATCATTAAAGCATTATCACTTGCCACTTGGCTCCAATGGGCACAAGTGTATTGGGCCGGTAAAAGTTGTATTGGGCAAATGAAAGATCGCTTCATGTTGCATTAACCATCAGTCCAGGAGGCACCCAGCTGTGTGAACATCATCAGTACTTACTATTTCTCTTCTTTTCACACTTTATTCCTCCTTTGGAACTCGCCCCCTTTTTTATTTATCTCCTCACACGTATACTTCTCTTTGAAGAAGGTAAAAAATGAATAAACAAAAGGTTGAAAATAATTTTTTATTCCTCCATTATGAGACATTTCTCACAAATAATCTGCAATTATAACTGCAGGAACTATCTCCTGTTTGTTATTTGAAGTTGATTATTTCTCTTTATCATAAAGCTAATATATTCTTAATGGGAGCCCATTTATTATTTATTAAAATGGAATATTGGAAGTTGACAATCGATTACAATTTTTGATGTCTCAAAATTTATATCATGTACTTTTTAGAATTTCGACAGTATTTATTGCTGCACATAGTTATTTTGTTTCCAAAACTTTACAAAGAAAGTTGTTTATCTAAAACTTATTTGTTGCATAAATAAGGGGAAATGTTTATTATTATGACATTTCTTAAAGTAGTTTTAACTAGTATCCTACTTTTTATTTAACAGTTTGGTTTATGTCTTTGTTTAAATAGGTCTTAAGAAAATTTTGAAATTCTATTTTCAGTTTGTGAGGAAAATGCAATTAATATTGTTGTCGATAAACCAAAATCAATCGGAAATGTCATTCCTAATTCATAGTACTAACAAACAACTGAAAAATACTTCAAAAAGAAGAATAAGACAAGATATATTTCAATTATAATTTAATAAATTCGATATATAAAATTATTTTCTGGTATTAAAATAATAATTAATTTTATCACAAGATTCCTGAAAGGCTTCATGGTTCATAGAACCTAATAGCAATGGCCTTTAATTTCATATCTTTTACAGGCAATTTGCAGTTGAATTCTCATTCAACAGATAAAAACTCGTCATCCCTCGGTTCGAGATTCTCTTGAAACAAGGAGTTGTTGTTTGGTTCTAGATCGTCACCAGCATTGCTCGCATTGTCACAGTCCACATCAAGAAATCTAAAAAAATTAAAGTAAATAGATTATTAATTTTTCTTTTCATCATCTGGTCAACAGGTGAAGATACACACGTGTAAGGTTTTTCCTCTCCTCTAATCTCACATATAACATTGGTCAATGCCATAATATAGTTTTTAGCTAATGTCAGCGTTTCGATTTTTGAGAGTTTTCTTTCCATTTTGACATGTGGTATTACTTCTCTGAGTTGCTGTAAATAAAATGTGAATAAGAGTCCTTATATTTGTAAAACCGACTATTTTCTTATATTTGGGATAAAACCCTTGTTTAATTTTTTGAGCAATATTGAAAAGATAAATGTGTTTAGCAAATATGACTGAACTTATTTAATAAAAAATGTGATTTTCATCGTTGTATAGAAATGTTCAACCATTTGATCTAACAATATCTTCAAATAAAACATTCGACCGAGGATAAATGGCATATCAAGTTTCGAATAATAATTTACATCGCAAATGTGAGTTGACAATTCTTAATCATTGTTTAACAGAAACCAATGAAGATGGCGAAAGACCGAAACGCAGCTGACGTACCGAACCAGGGAGGATGATAGACAATCGAATTTGACGACGGAGACGAGAGAAAGAGATCTTTGTTTTATTCAATTGATTTGACACCATTTTCAATAGATCTTCAGACTTTATCCCGACTATAAAATAAAAAACTGCCATCATTTAAACTATTAAAATGTGCTACAGTTCAGAGGTAAAGCAAAAATGTGTTACGCAACGCGTGGAGACTTTCACACCCTGGGGCAGCGGTGCCAAATCTGCTCCAAATCAACGCTGGTATTCAACTTTACAAACGAAATTCTTATTATCTTATATAGATCAAGGACTTTCCGTAGTTATCGTCGAGTTCTAGA
Source organism: Cimex hemipterus (assembly GCA_039619505.1). Taxonomy (NCBI): domain Eukaryota; kingdom Metazoa; phylum Arthropoda; class Insecta; order Hemiptera; family Cimicidae; genus Cimex; species Cimex hemipterus. Next base: position 34,940,511 of record CM077104.1, on the reverse strand, counting down.
CATGTTCGATTTTCAATTTTCACCGGATAGATAACACTTTAAGGTGTTTTTCCCATTCCCGGTAAACAGATTCTGCGATTTGTTACGCAACAAAACTGATCGTAATACACCTTCATTTCTGTTATATTTCCGAGCAGAAAATGTAGGATGCTACAAACGGAAAGAAACAAAAAATCACTTTACTTTTTCATTTTCCGCAATCGCTTGAACCAAATGGCATCTTTAACATGAAAAATTTGCTAGGAAAAATCAATACATGAACTGCACTCACTTCCTCCAGGAAATTTTGCCCAAACAACTCGTGATTTACAACTCTAATGTCTGCCCTTTCCAAAAATCCACCAATGAGTGGTTATTTAAATCGATTATTTAAGGACGACAGAACTAATTAAATTAATTTACTAAAACAAGCAGAGATGTAATGGGAAAAGGCCAAATGTCTGCTTGCGACAACTTATGAGTTAATATAAAACACTGTTTTTATTTATTTTTAATTTTAATAACCTTCATTATTTATATAATTTTTATCATACCAGTTGGCATATTTACCCCTTCATTTACATTATTGATTATTATTTATTCTGCTCCAGAAAACAACGTCAGATAAAAAGATTGTACTTGTAGTCCCCCGTTTTTTATAAAAGTGCTCAGAAGAGATTAATAAACTAGTTAATTTTTTAACGAGGGTTCGCAACTGTAGAAGTCATATCAACCCTCGAGGCGTCGATGTTTAAAAAAAAGGCCATTTGTAAGTATGTCGTGTTCGAATGCAGGGCCGCTGGATTCGAACACAGTGACAGTGGCCTTACAGTGATGAGCGTCCTTAATCGTTGCGGCTACCGCCAGTAAAGATGCCTTCAAAAAAATCCAATACAGCCCTGGTGGTTTCCTAGGCATATCCAGGCCATCCATCGTTAGTTGTGGAAGCTAAAAAGCATCCTCCCATTTGCATTCTACCTTATCCTCAAATCCTTCCTAACAAACCGATACTTCTAAGTAAACCAAAGCACCCTTTCCTCTTCTATTTTTCCCATTTTAGCCAAAAGCACACTTGCTCCCTTATGACTTGAAAAAGTATTGTTATACCGCCGAATCCTGCCTGACAGACCAAACTAGCGAGGGAAGGCAGACGAAAATGATCGCGAGCAACCAAAAAAAAACTTGGGTGTCACATCTGGTATGGCGCAAGTATTTCTGAATATTCAGCAGATTTCGTTTGTGGAAAAATGTCTAGGTCCTAACATTTGGGAAGACATTCCAGTCTTACGTTGATTACATTGACGCTAAGTCAATGCCGCTAACAAACATTCCACTGAAAACCGGTATGCTGGGGTTTCAACGTCAAAATTGAACCATGACCGCGATGTTCCATGTGGGAAAAGCTGTTCTCGAAAAACGCGGCCACAAAACGCTACTCCGCGAGCGCATAGATCGATAGCCACGAAGGTAAAAGAAATGTAATTTTAAAGGTGCGTGCACGACCAGAAAAATTTTGCCCCTAAGATTGAAAACACTGAAAACTATCCTCTACCGCTGGATGAAGAAACTGAACGTCCAACGCTTAATTATCGAGAATTGGGGTATAATTGATATTTTTGTATAGAGCGAGGCGGAATGTCCGATTTTTTTATTGTGTCTTTTCGTGAAGAAAAACGTTGTCTTAAGAAAATATTCGTTTGCCCATTGTCTCGATTTAAATTTATCAATTTGCACAATCCTGGATTTAGTTACAAAAAATTTCGCTCTAATAAAAGGAAAAAATAGGGTTCCCGAGGGATTACCTCGAATGCGTCGTTGAGGGAGTGCATTCTCATTCTCTCCCTTTCGTTAGATTCTAGTCTCCGGAGATTCCTTTCCCTAGCTGTTAGACCCTGCCGCCGCCTCCGCCCGGCCGCCGACGGTGGCACGCTGCCCAGAAGGCACCGCCTCTTGCCGCCCTTCCCTGACCCTTCTTGCTTCGACCTTTTCAACGAGTCCGCCTCCGATAAATCGCTTTCTGAGTCTGGAACATAAAAACAATTTTTCCTGGTTGATAAACCACTCATTTTCTTGCACATTTTCATTTGCCTGTGAACGATTTCGGCTGGGGGAACGGTAACGGTAAAAGAAATTTATACACCTTGATATTTCCAGAATTTGGTGAAACGACGACGAAAACCTAGCTCCATCATAGAAAATACTTTACAAAACTAAATATATAAAAATTATGATAAAGCAAATAAATAGGATTAAACATTAATTCAGCAAAAATACCATTTTGAAGATGAGTAATCAAAAAGAAGAACATAAATGGGTTGTCGAAACTATCTTCCTAGGTTAGGAGTCCGGTTTCACCGACAGGGCACGGCAAGAAACGCTTCGAGAAACCACTAGATGTTGGAGATAATATTAAACGCGAAAACCATAATTAAAAAGTAAATGTTCTGCACAGATGTGTATTGCTTACTCCCATACGGCTCTCAAACCTGACCTCTTACGATGAATAAGGTATAGATTTTTAGATAGGTCTTATACACATAGAGTTTTTCTTGGTTTCGAATCCAGCGGCCCTAAATTCGAAACTGGCATTTTTAGTGTTATAGTGATGGGTTTGTTTTTTCTGATGTTCAATTTTGTTTACTTTCAGTTTTATTTATTTATTTGTATTACTTTCATTATTTTTAATGGAAATTTGAAAATCATAATGACTAATTTCTTGTACGGCCTGTTACCAAAAAATCAATACTTTATTCATTAAATGTAATTTTACATGGTGATAAAGTGATCACACCTTTGGAAAACAAGGTACATGTGTTCACGGCTCATTAATAGGGGCAACTGTTAAACGCTGTATCTATCAGTATTTATTGAACCTTGGGGATAGTGACATTAGTGACGTAGTAAGTAGCGTTGAAGATTTGTCTGAAGACTTTTGATTGCAAGGATTGAATGCTCTGGATGTTGGATGGCTTGGAAGAAGCCGTATTTCCAAAGTGGACGCAGTAAAGATTTGTGTGTCGTTAATTGAGTCTTGTCGGCCAAGACGGATTTCGGTCCTAGAATTCTTCGTAGTTGACCAGGTCTTCTGTTACATTGTTGCTTTTTAAGTCTTGGGTTAAAGTTAATAATAACAAAAAGCAAATTCAATGGTGCAAACGATTTTACATTTGGAGCAACCGTTATCAAATTATTACATTCGAGGATCGGGTGTTACGTCACAATTTTCCTTTATGGTCGACGAATTATTTTCTTGGTATTGCGTGATATCAACACTTCTTATGGATAAAGAAGTGTTTATTAATGGAATTAAAACAACAGGAAATGAAAAACCGATCAAACTTTTTCCGTTATCTGTTAATCAATTGCTAATAAGATAGCGCAACTGTGGTGCAAATTTCGGTCCACAAAACCAAATTTAAAACGTGTAAAAAAGTGTATATATATATATATATATATATATATATATATATATATATAT
>CM077104.1:34906071-34936654 GCA_039619505.1 Cimex hemipterus | reverse complement strand
ATATATATATATATATATATATTGAGGCTTGAGGCTGACGCTTTTGAGTGAGTCCAAAATACTATTGAATGTTTTAATCAATAGTTAACACTTACCTAAGGCACCTTCACGCTAAGGTTTAGTTTTTACGTAGTTCGACGTTCGACTTAATGTGCACATCGTTCAAATAACATTACTAGGAAAAGTGAAGATGAAAGAGATGTTTAGAAAAGTGGTGGTAATATTCAAACCGATATAATAATATAAACTTAGTAAACAGTAATAACAAGAAAGGTATCATTGGATGCCTGAGTAGTAGTCGCACTCGACGGAAACGCTTATGTATATCTACAATGACCTGCAGCATGGAAATACATTACTTAAGGTAGGGCAAAATGGAGAGGACACAGAAGAGAAATTTACTAAGGGGCAATGACGAAAATTCCGATTAAACAAAAGAAACGCCGAGACACTCACCGATTCACAGTTGGTGCAAAACGAAAAAGGACGAAAGACGGACATACTCGAATAAAAATGAAATCAGTTGATGACGTAATACAGAATTTACATCATTTAAAACATTACATAACTAAAACGAAAAGTGAAGAACCCCCGAAGAAAGTGGACACACAGCCTTTCAATCGGGCGCAATGGACAAAATAACTCACAGGCCAACCTTTGAAAAAGTTATATAGCAGATGTTTCACAATGTAATAATAATCATCGTATCGCATAGTCACAAATCCTATTTTGGTAATAACAATTTAACAAAAGTAAAGTTTGAACTAAGTAGATATTTCAATTTTTTTACCGGTCTTCGTCTTCAAGAAAATCCAGCAGAATTCGTACCCTTGAGGCCGAGCATTCTAGTTTTGGAAATATAATTTCGGTCTTTTATGCACAAAATAAATACATGATTAATAAATTAATTGATAATATGTATTCTATTGTGATGTTAATGAAAATGGTTTGTATGGGGCGAAATGATTGGCGGCCCTTTTTTATATACTATCCAATCTAGTTACGGAACACATTTGCAAAATTTTATTTTTATGCGCAAAAGTTCGGGTTGAAATAAAGGAATTTACAAACAAAAATTTCAAGGCTATTACCGTGGTTTTCAAAAGCCGAACTCGTCTTAGAAACGAGGAAAATATTGAATAGTGGCTAAATTACGGAATCTATTATGCAATCGGAGGTTTTCAGTTTTCTTCCGTGAAAACCGATAGAAAAGCGCCAACTAAGCTAGGAATTTCCAACAAGGTACACACTTTGTATATTTACATAACCATTTTTTAGTGTATTATCTACCTTTTGTTTTGACAATGATAAAGATAATAAATTAAAATTCAGCCCCGCATGATATCCGGCGATGTGGGACTCCCACCGTTTGTCAATGTTCGACCTGACAATATTCAACTTATTGCTCGACTCCGAAAACGAGAAAAAAATTGACATGTGTTGGGCGTTTAAAATATTTGTGTTTTTAATTCTAAAAACGTTAGATTTTAAGTATACACCAAAACATCTGTGTTTATTACGTTCAGCGTTTGCACAAGGCAAACATTTCGTTTGGCTTTTAGGATCAGCGTTTACAAACACGATCTTCTTATTGTCAACCGTGTTCCTTTTTTTGACAAATCATTTCAAATTCGACGGTGATCTAATTAAAAATCATGTGTGCTAAATGTTTTAACTACATTTTATTGTACGATTATCTACTGATACGAATGGTACAGATTCCAATTAGTTTCACTAAAAGGTGAATACTCCTGTTTTTTAAGTGGAGTATAATTATAAAACAGATAAACTGAATTAAAGGAGTTTTGAGAAGTGTTTTAGAAACAAAAATGCACTTCATATGCTCAAGTCTCATTACTCGTTTATCATTAAGAATTTTTGTCAGAGTATTTTTTTCTAATATAAGTTTTAATACATCGAGTTTTCAAGTGTAACGTGTTACCTTGTTTTGATGAGATCTTGGTGTAACTAATGTCGTCGTCGTCATCTTCGTCGTTGGCCCAAATTTCGGGCGTCTTGCAGCTGGAGTCCGAACCTGACAGCAGCATCTCGCAAGATCGCATCCTGCACGGAAAACAATAAATTAACAGCCCACGCCAAGAATTGTTGAAATTTATGGATTGATTTTATTATAAAATAAACGCGACCTTTTTGTCATTTCAACCGCTATTCGGCAACTGAAAGGGACCGTCAATAATTCTGACGCAATCTCGCTGACACTAAATTTTTTCCCAAAACGACCGTGGAATAGGAAAAACATAAATAAGGAAACAGGGTTGATACTACCTCTAACAATACCAGGAATAAAAAATATAATTAGTACGGTTTTTGCTTTGTTTATAAAAATTGTGTTGTAAATAATGACCGTCACGAAACATTTGAACGATACATGACATCGTAAAACTTAATTAAATTTAAACGTGCTAACTGTCCTATAATTATAATAATTTTTATATTAACTGGTCTTTGGTATCCTTTATCTTTTTAATGTACGTCGCCATAAAACGTTTTTAACCGATCATTTTCCAAAATCTATTTTTATGTAGAGGAAAAAAGAAAGAACTTACTTCCAGCAGAATGTGGCTAACCACTATATTACAAAAAACAGGATGCTATTCATTACGTCATTAGCATAACAGAAGATAATGATTTCAGAAAATCCATGATGGCCACATCTGAATCTTTAAATAATCTTCAAAAATTGATCAATGTGAAGACATGGCTTCAAACAAGAGTACCTGAACAAAATTGCTCCTGAAAACTTTGTAAATTTCAAATTATCTCAGGACTACTGATTTGAACAACTTTTCTTGAAGTAAAGCCGGTTAATGTTGCAACGTGTTTGCTCTGAGCAGAAAGAAGGCCAAGGAGAGAATATTTAAAAATTAAGTATATATTTAAACTTTACAGGATTAAGAATCAATTGTTTCGATACCATTAATTTCATAGTTCATTAGTATATTCCATGCATATACATTATGTCTCAAAAAATACAGTAAATTAGAGAAGCATTACAGCACAACGTTTAATCACACCAGGGAACAAATTTTAAGATAAACTTTCTAAGGCAGGGCCGAGATCCCTCTCACTCGAACTGTGATTATAAATAAAACTTGCAACACGAAAGAAAATTTTTCTTTCTCAGATAAAACTAATCACGAGAATCACATAAAGAGTGATAAACGTCAAAAAATCTATTGCATTGTCAATAATAATAATTCTTTCAGAATTTGTAACCGATTTTATTAGTCCACGAATTATGGGGGTTACTTCATCCAAAATATAATAAAAATTAAATGTTTTAGTTCACTTTCGACAAACGCGATAAATAAAAGAAGAGGTGTTAAAGAAAAAGCTCGGCATTGTTCTTCTGAGTAATAGATAAAAATTACAATTAGCGTGGCTTTGAGCGATATGCAAATCAAGTTCTTGAGGTCGCACTTTTTCAAATTCGTCTCGCCGGTAAAATTTATAAATTAATATGTTAAAAAGATTTAAATTGCGTATCTGACTGCCAAATACCTGTTTCTTTTATATATTTTATTTCATTTTTATACTTTTATTTCAGAAGTTATTAAAAAGCGTACATAAATAAAAATGTTGCTTTACTTAAAATATTTTTGTAAGACTATTCCTTCTTATTTACATTTGTAGGTTAATGTTAGAAAGATTCCTTGTGCGTGTGACTGTAATGTGAAGTTATAAAAGATTTCTGCAGGGGCGTCGGTGGCTGCAAGGCGTTGACACTGTTCTTCACTGTAAGGTAAGGTCCCCGGGTACGAATCCAGCAGCCCTTCACTCAAACCCAACATACGAGAAGAGCTAATCGCAGACCGATGTTTTGTACATTTCGAAAATACACAATGTTTTCTTTTTCTCTTTCATTACACAGTTCTATCACTCTCGCTATTAATAAAGAGGAGTTCAAAAACAAAAGTTTACCGCGAACTTTGAAAAGACAGGGAAGATATCAATTTTAATGTTTTCCCTAGTTTCTCACTTACCTTCTGTCGAGGAGGCTCTTGTAGAATGTTAAGAAATATGTCAGATGTCATTGCGCAAATGTGTCGCACCACTGAAACTCTTATTGATAGACCTTATGTCGGACAAAATACATTGGAATTCTGCAACCCATCCAAAGAAATTATCCAGATAGAACTGGAAAGAAGGCTGGTATTTCTCTGACAGAGAATTTGTTCATACCAAAATATATTTTTCATTTTTCATTATTTCTGAGCTGTAATTGTGGGCAGCGATAAGCTCGGAGTTTCGAGATTTTGTTTACATATTTAAAATTGAGTTTGAAAGTGTGCAGAGATAGGGATTAACACTGGTTTCTATATAAAACATGTTGTTAGGGGCAAAAGAAAAATGTTGATTGATGAATAAACGTAGAGATTTTTCCTTTACGTTCATGTTTCACGAAACCAGACCACATTGTATTATGCGGATATTTTGTTGCCGAAAGTGTTTGTATAAAGTGTGCATGGTGTGACAAGCGAGAGTTAATGTCACGCCAAGGTAATTAATTGTACCCGTTTACCACCCCGACAGAACTTGGAAAAACCATTTTCCTTTGAAGCTAGTCTGCCTTCTGAAAACAATGCTTGTTAAAACTATTATTACCCTTCGAATAAGTTTTAAAAAAACTTTAAGCGTTGTTTAAATTGTTGCTGAAATCATGTAATCCGAGGCACAGTTTGTGGGGGAAAGCACATTAGAAACATCAGAACTTGAGTTTAAAACTTCAACCGATATCTTTCTGAATAGTGTGGTTTACGTGATTATTTTCCTGAAACCGGTGTGCGGTAAAAACTGGTTAAAAAGGACACAAAAGGATAAAATTAAGGAGAAAATGGTTTAGCGATAGAAGGGAAAGTATGAGAGCAACTGGGTTGGACGTGCGGTTAGGTAGCCAAGAAAAGTCCTTGGCAAGGTCGATCTCACCTCTCACTGCGACCCGTTCTTATTCTTCGTAGATTTTTACATTTTATTTTACATCTTTTTCTAATACAAAGGTGGGGCCAAGTATTTTTTTTAATGAGGTCTGGAGGACATTTCATTTATTTTGCTTTATAATCATTATTTTCAACTGTATTTTTCTTCGAACAGAAGGGCTTAATCGCATAGAAGTTAATAAGGAAGCGTTCTGTATTCCAGGTGATTTAAATCTACCAGAATTACGTACATCACATCAGACCGCATCTTACGATATCTGAATAATTATCAATTAACGGTCACTAATCTCTACACACTTAAATAATAATAATACGTAAATAATACTTAGAAATATAATAATTTGTACTGTAAAATTAGTAATATAAAGAAAAAAATCTTTTTGTTATTTTTAAAGTAACTACTACATATCCATAAATGTAATTATATAAATCACGTCGCAGAAGATGATAATTGATTTTCACTTGGCCGAAACCGTTGGTAGTTAAAATGCCGTCATCGAACGCATCTGAATTCCGGGAATGCACAGTTAACGACATTAGACAATTACGGATTGTGGGATCGGAATTTTATTGGCGCCCGGCCACGGGACAGTTTTTACATTCTCTTCAGCCGACGAGTATAAAGTTCTGAAAGTGAAGCTCACTGAGGTTTGAAGGTATTTTGAAGGTATGAAAAAAAAACACTTAAAAGCTCACTTCCTTGTGGGAGTACGAAATTGGAAAGTGTAAACAATCGGTCAGAGGGAAAAACCTTTCACTCGCCCTGCGGTTTCTTTGAGGCCTGCAATTCAAGACGAAATGAATTTTGTTTGGAGAATTCTGTATAAATCTTCAAGACAAGAGATGTACGGCACTTTATCAATATAGAATCTATTTCATTTCCCATTAAATTTTTATTCTAAACACTTTCATTGATCAGAAATAAGCCATAGGAGTGTTTGAAGTTTAATGTAGTATGTTTAATACATCTATCTATACGTATGCAGGGTGTTCGGCTACTTGTGTTACAAACTTTTCCAATAGGTTCTCCATTCAAAGTGGAACCAAAAAGTCCCATCAACTGCGGTCCCAATCTCAACAGTTTCGGAGTAATTTCTTTTGTTCTATTTTTTTTTATGATTTCACGACCTTGCCTAAAAAAATAGTGATAACTCCAAAATTATGAGATTTTAGACAAATCCGTTGATATCATTCAAAACTACGTCAAATTTCTAATAAGATGTGATCAATACTAAACTTGTAAATCTTCATGAGATAAGCGTTTTAGTAGTAAGAACTTTAAAAAATAATTTATTTTCAAACAATTAATTAAGGTTTCTAGTTAAGACTTTGTTTTCTAAGTTGAAAAAACTTACTATGGTGATCCAAACTACTATTTCCAAACCTACAGACCAGAAAATTTCAGAAAGCGTACACCATTTAATATCCTTATTAGTGGTGCAATTGCTTTTTTAATTACTGTTTCAGTAATGAAGAAATTGATGGAGGAAAAGAAAAAAAACATGGTTGAAGGATTGGTTAAGTGAACATTAATAACAATGAAAAATAAAAAATTAAGGAAATTTTGAATGAATTTATTAAACTTTATTAATTTTGTTTTGAAATGCTCTCCACCATGCACAATGAATTTTCGACGCGCTGCCGTCACAATAAACTCGCAAAACCAGTACATAAGATAAATATCATCATATTCTTCATTCGAAAAAGTAGTCATAATGTTAACAAGATACATAGATAACTAAAAAAGTATTTAATGTTAAAACTATTTTATTCCGGAGAATAATAATACAATGATTCTTTCATCAAAGTTGATAAATAAATAACACTTGCACTATTTGCCTACTATTCCCGGTTTCGAACCCAAATTAAAAAACGTTTAATAAATTCATTCAAATGTTTTATTTTAATTTTCCACATCATCCATCTGTCCGCCACGGTTTTTTCCTCTCCTCCATCAATTTCTTCACCTTTGAAAAAAGTCATTAAAAAATAAATTGCACCACCAAAAAGGATATTAAATGGAGTACATTTCCTGAAATGTGTTGATCTCTAAGTTTGTCGTTTGCTTGTTATTTGAAGCAAGGTCGTGAAATCTTAAAAAATCAGAAAACTAGGAACTTCGAATCTGCTGAGATTCGGACCATAGTTAATTAGGACTGTTTGGTTCCATTTTGATTCTTGGAATCTACGGGCAACGTTTGTAACATTAGTAGGCGAACACCCTGTATATTACTTTAAGAAATAATAATAATAAAAATAAATAAAAAAACGAACACTCGTATTTTGTTGATTATTTCAAACTACATCTTTTTTTATCGTTTTGTTCATTACAACATACTTATTTTAATGTTACAACATACTAATAATTAAAGCAGATCAGAAATTCACGTCTTAAAAAAATTTAATTATGATGATTCGAAAGAAAATTCACCAAAATACCGGAAAATCGTTTTTGATAAAATAAATCGTAATTATTAATAAATATTAATCTGTAGCTAAATGATTTTCGGTGTTTTGTTGAATTTTCTTTTAAACGATCCTAATTACATTTTTTAAATTAAAAATAGTAAATTTCTGATCTCATTTAATTTGCTTTATTACATTGTACAACATACATACGTTACGTTATATATTAAAATAAATATGTTTTAATTAGTATAACAATAAAAATACATTCATATAATTTGCAATAAACAACAAAATTGAAAGTCGGGATTTTTGTCTTTGAGTTTATAATCAAACTTGTGTATCACGAGACCCTTTTTAAATATTTTCTTAAATTGTCATTTGTACACAAGAAGAAAAGGATGCTGTAGTTAAAATTAGATTATTTCAATCGATTCAAATCTTAATTTACAATACGGATGCATAATTTAATTTATTACCAAATGTTATAAATAAAATTAAAATTTCAAGACCTAGCTAGTACTGTTAATGCCAAGGTTGAATTGAGTTTGGTCCGATTGAGGAAGGCCGCTCAGGGAAATATTTCGATCCTTGAACTTTACAACCACTGCTCCCTCTTGGACAACTTCACACCCACTTCAACCGAAGACAGGACCTATACGTTTTTTTGTGTTTTATTGTCAGAAATCATAACTCAGGGGGGACGGGTTACGCCCTGAATGGCGCTTTATCGCGCTTGCGGCACGGCCCATTTTGATGGATTTTTTGGAATTTGTCTGTTAGATAAATTTTCGAGTAAACCGTTTTAAAATGAATATTTGAGTTGTCTTTCTATTGGCTACATTTCTGTTAGTCTTTACTGATCGAGACCTGGAGACTGACTCTTTTATCGGCATTCACAAAAAAAAATATCAGAAAAATATGACGAATTGAAATTAAAATAAATATCTTGGATAATTGGAAAAATTCTCATTCCGTGATTCTTGCTAAAGAGAAAACAAATTTAAAGGTCGAGAGGAAATTGGACCAAACTATGATCTTTTGATTTTGTGTTTAGCTGCGGAACTATAGCACACACAGCCACCTTAAAATAAGCGTTAAATCCTGTTTGTGCGCGGTAGATCTGAGATAATCAGATCAATCGAAAGGTCGTCGGAAGCGGGCATAAATAACGGTGAAACTAGGGATCCGCATTGCGGATGTGGAGGAAGATCCCGGTTGCAGACATAAAAGTGAGCAAGTCATCCGGTAAAGAAAGCAAAACTTTCACTGTCAGTTTTCAGAGTGGGAAAGGAGTGAAAGCTCTCAGCTGATACAAGTCTGGTTATTTAAATCCGCTTCGGGTTGCGTCCCTTCCAAAAAATAAAAAAACAGTCCTTCTAAGTGCAGGGTCTCGCTTTGGATAACGGTACTTTGTCCTGACCTGACCTTTGTGCAGTTTTTCTCTTGGCATTTTCCCCGACCTTTCGTCACATTTTGATTTTGAGGTATCTCCTTTGTTTCGAAATATTGTATGTGTATTACCAATTTCATTTGATTCGTTATTTATTATACATGTGTGCAGAAATTCTGGTATCATAAACATAATATTTATCTATTTACATAGCTATCCGCGTTTTCTGACTTTTTATTAAACCGGGCTCATTTTATGTTCAGTATAAAATAATAAAAATTGACAGGTTAAAGTTGATAAACGCTTCAAAGAAGAAACGCGTTTAATTCCAGAGTAATTGCTATCGGCAAATAACGCTGAATGGATGAAACTATATCAACAATTCGATTAAAACATCTTGATTTATTCTGTTATTTTTTGCTAAGGCCATGATGTCGAACCCTTGTCGAATATACCGACGAAAAGCCGATAGCAGACTAAGGTGTTAACGTAAACTTAAACAACCGTCCAATTGTTTAACGGAATAAAGTTTAAAACTTCAATACTCGCTTCGGCGGTACATATACTAAAATTAGAACGATATAGATAAGTTAAATTGAATAATAAGTAAATTGTTTTTGGGTATGGCCCTCCTGTCATAATATGACAAATGAAGGATTATACCCGAGTTGAACCTAAACTGCAATGTTATGATTATCGGTTTTTATCATGGACAGCACTATCACAGGTCACAGATACAAAGAAAATTGAAAAAACGGACGACAAAACGAACGCGATAGGAATCGAGGTAGCGGGTGTGACGTCGCCCGGCACAGAAACCTGAATTCCAAATCGCTCACTTTCTATAACAGAAAAGCCTTGTTAACCTGGCTGGATCAGCTTTTTTATCTCGGCCGAAATTATCAGAAGGGCCTTTTGAAAAATCTATCATTTTCTTCCATCGTTCACCAAGCATGTTACGCAACGAGGTAACAGCCCACCCACTCCTTTTGCCACTTTATTTCATAAATACACGGGTTTCGCTCACGTAGTGCAACTGCTATTCAGTGAACGGAGAATTTCCTCCACACAATGTTTACTCTTACAAAAAAGTGTTCTACATATACTATATCGGATATATATGAATTTTGCTTTCATACGTTTTTTAAATTTGTTTTTACCCTTGATTAAGTTAAAAATACACGTCCAAATCTTAAGAGGTAATTATTACACCAGTACAATTAGTTCATTATCTACACTTATTATCAACATAAGTTACAATTAACATTATCTTAAGCTAAAACAAAAATTATTATTTTAAATATAAAATGCAGATGAACGTTAATTTTGAACACAATTTTTTAAGTTTAATTAAATTTTAGAAAACAAATAAGTCGACATATCAAAGGCAAATCTTATTAATTTTGCATAATAAATTGTAACATTTTCATTAAATATATATACTCAAAAAACGGGAAATTGGTGTTTTATTGTTTAGTTCAAACTATATATATTTGAATCGTTACATTAATAACACCATACTTCTTTTAATGTAAACAAAATTAAAGGAGATCTTTCCGCAGTTCTCCGCTTTTAACAAACGTAATCCACCTCCCCCCCCCCTAATTTCTTTAGGGTAAAGAATTTTACAATTTTTTGTCTCTTTATCGTTATACCGACTTTCTACATACCGGTGGATCTAAATGTAACGAAGGCTTAGGGTCTGCCATTATCTGTGGAACCCGTTCTTTCAGTTTTTCACTTCCTCAACAACGCTCTAACTTTTTCGCCGAGCTTGAGGCCATCCTTAAAGCTTTTGCTATAAAATCTGTTTGCCAAAAACAGTTACCTTTTCTGACTCCCTCTAAACTTTAATGTTAATAAACAATATTTTTTCTCACCGACCTTGTATCCATCATATTCTTTACAAACTAAAACTCAAAACGTTAAATTTATTTTCATGTGGATCCCCACTCACATTGGCATCCATGGGAACGATAAAGCCGAACGAGTTAGGTAAAATATCCATTTCGTGGATACCGTACAAAGAGGTTTTCTTCATGTATTTATGCACCCATAATATTAAACTAAAATTAGTGAAATAGAAAAAACATTACATATAAATTCTTTCAATAAAAGTTAAAATATGGCAAATCTTAATTCGACCCACTACGAAGAACTAACAATCCTAACTGAGCTATAATCCTACTACGCATTACCGACGGATACCAACTTGACTGTGTACCAATGTACTTCACTTTTCAAACGGTGGTCACTATAAAGAATGTGCTAATACGTTACTCTACGATACTCCCTTCTAAGAATATCACACCACATCTTCAGATTTCTGTTCAAAAACAAGTTTAATTAACGAAATTTAATTTATTCCCTATTCATCGTTTAACTCCCGTTAACAATCAACCACACACAAGTGGCTGCCAGCCTTGTGTCGGCTGCGGGTTCTGGCCCGTCTGGGGGTGGCTGGGTGAGCGGATTGGTCTGGGAAAACATCTACACCCCCATTGAGCTTGCAGGAGGTGTCTGGAACTGACCCCTTTCTCACTTAAGCCCTGCACAGAAAAAAAAAAATCGAGTACGAGAGAATGGATAGTTTCGCTCTCCTGGTCGGCTCAATCAAAAATGACCACAAAGTCATCACAACTTATATAATATTTGTTTTCAAACCCTCGAAAAAGATGCGGTGTTAGAGCGTTCGAAGAATATTTGCCACGGTAGCGATGATGGTTTGAAAAGGCTGAGCCCATGGAATTTTAATGATGAAAAAAGTATTATATTTGTTACTCATACGCAACACCCAAGGGCAATGGAACATTAAGCCCTTCTATGACAGCAATTACTTTTCTTTATATTACAGCGTCACTGTTTTGAGTAGAGATTTAGTTTGTGTTAATTTTGCTATCCGTAAAACCATTTTAACCATAAGATAAATATATAGAAAGATTCATTTCGAACAGCATTTTTTTGTTAGAAAATTTTGGTTTGAATCGACAAACTGAATAAACCAAAATAAACTGTAAAATTTTGTTTTAGAAAAAATGTTTTAAATGTACATGGTTATGTAATGCACGTATGTAACTATGTATTACGATTTTTCAACCGATATAATCAATATTCAATCAACAATTTTTAAGAAAGACACATTTGTTTTGCTAATTGATTTCATTATTGTTTTTGCTTATATTTCAAAGTGGTTCTATTAATTTAAAGAAAAGTAAGCGTGAAGTTGGACCTCTTAATTAACCCAGTTAAGGAACAACTAACTTACTCAACATTTGAAACGAATAGACCAAAATAGTTTGTTTTATCAATAAAGCGGATTAAAATTTTAAACAGTGAACATTTTTATGAGTGTTAGGGTTTCTACACTTTGATTTTCCGTAACTTAAATATATAAGCCATAACTTACTTTCTCGTGACCTTCCAGTTTTTGTTATACTTGCATCATCATTTCCCAAGTCGATTCTGAAAAAAAGTTAAAACTCATTAATTTTTATTGTAGGATTTTAATATATGTTTTTGGAAAAAATCACATTCTGAATTTGTGACTTTTTATTCTAGAAGTTAAGTCACGAATTAGTACTACGAAAATTATAATAAAATTGGTGCTTTATAATGTGAATTTAAAAAAATCAATTGACATGGATAATTTTTTGTTTGTAATTGTTAAATTCACTAGTTATGTGGTCTGCTTGACCAATTAATATCTTTAAATTTATTAAGGTTTTTAGATGAGATGAAAAAGTCAGTGTCACGAGGGAGATTCGAACCCACGATCTTCGGCTAGATAGGCCGCTGCTCTACTACATGAGCTATCGTGACCTAACTTTGGGGTTCGAATCCCGCTAGTGACAATGACTTTTTTATCTCATCTAAACACCTTAATAAATTAAAATTTAAAATTTTCAAAAAGTTTGGATTCAACGATGAATTAATTTAACGAATTGCCAATATCAGTAAAATGGACGAGAAAAAATCTGAAATAATTAAAATATCCAATTAATTGAAATATTTCTTTAACGTTATCGCTTGAAAACATTTTTAAGACTAATTAAATTTATGGTATGGTGGCAAGGGTACTAGGAAATGGGGTTCGTGTGCCCCAGGCTTCTGGCTTATTGCACCTTCGTAGTTCCTTGGTTGAGTCAATAGACTCGATCCTTTTTCGCAGAAGTATCAAATCATTGACTGTTATTGCTTCAATGTGGTTCTCTGTCGCTTTTATGCCGTTGCTTCGCATTCGAAGATGATATGAGTGGCTGTTTCCTCCTCCTCATTACATAGTCTGCAAATGGGATCACTATTATATATGCCCATGTTATGTAGATGTTTTCTCAGATGCCAGGGGCCGGTTAGTAGCCCTACCACTCCTCTGAGATTTGCCCTCTCCAATTTGAGCAGTGTTTTTGCCAGTTTTGATGAGGGTTGTTTTATCATGAGTTTACTGTGTCTAGCACTGCTAGAGTTTATCCATTTTTATCTTTGTTTTATTTGGATCCATTCTGCGAAGGGGGATTGTATGTTTGTTTTTGATATCCCAAGGATAGGCTCGGGGCCTATGTATGGTCTTGCGGATCCTCCTCTGGCCAGTCTGTCTGCTTCTTCATTACCCAAAATTCCCCTGTGCCCAGGATTCCGTTACCTTGTGTTCCCCCAGGTTTTGGATGCATTCACTGACTAATTTTGATGTAATCAATGTACATGCCAGTGCGTTGATGGCTGCTTGGCTGTCTGATCTTATGAGGATTTTTTTGTCAGCGTAACCTCTTTTAAGATTTTCCAGGGCACAAGCATTGATAGCATGTATTTCTGCTTGAAAGACCGAGGTGTACTTCCCTAGTGAGTTTGATTGCTCATATTTTGGGCTTGTGCAGAAAACACCTGATCCGGTTCCTTCATTTGTTTTGGGGCCATCCGTATACCATATCATTGTATCCGATGTTCTCCTGTGTTCTCCCTCTCTTTTGTAGTCTGTTGATATTTTGTAGGAGGTCGTGAAGATTGTTTCCGGGACCATGTAGTCAGTCCCCATTTCTAGTAATGGGTGTCTGATTTCGTTAATTATGGTTGTGTGCCCGAATTGTTTGGTTCCTTTCCAATTTAATTGTTTTTGGAGCCTGAATGAGCTTTTCCTAGCCTCTCCCTTTATGAATATTTCTAGTGGAGTTAGGTTTAGCAAGGTTTCTAGTGCATTTGTAGGGGTTGTTTTCATCGCCCCTGTGATACATAGGTTTGCTAGTCTTTGTAAGCTGCCTAATGTTTGGGTGGCTACTTTTTGTTAAATTAAATTTACTTTATTGTAAATATAAGCAACAAATTTTTAAAAATTTTAAAAGAACTTATCTATTGCTTACAAATAAAGGAAGAACCTCACATATTCATTACTGACATATTCATAGGCTGTAAATCAACTGTTTGTTGTATATTTAAAATTAAATCCATTATATTTAGTAGTGGTCTATTGACCAAATTACTATTTTAAATTAATTAATCTTTTTATGTAAAGATTTGGATAAAATGAAACTGTTAGTGTCACGTGCGGGATTCGAACTCACGACCTTCGGCTAAACACGCCGTTGCTCTACCACTCTTCGTTTTAAAGAGCGTCCGAGTGGATCGAAGTCACGATAACTCAAATGTTAGAGCAGCGGCGTATTTAGCCGAAGGCATTTGAAACAAACACCTTCACATAAAAACATTAATTGAAATTAAAAATTTTTGTACAGAACGAGTTCGTTTATATGGAATTCATTATTGTTTGCATATATAATATTTATACCAACCGGCATTAGTTTTTCTACCTTGAAATGCAATTATTTCAAGACATCACATCAGGGCATTTCAAACGCTTTCGCAAGATAATTGTTCTTTGACAATGCTTTGCTGGTAACCGTAAGAAAACGGATGAAAATATATTCAGCTTTCAACAACAAAAAAAGGAAAAATGTTATCTTTACATATCTATATTGGAGATGATATGCAATAACAAGATAAAAGCAGTGTAGTTAATAATTTTTTAACACGATAACTTGCCATTTCTCCTATTGTTAGAATATAAGGAAAACCATTAAAAACCAAGCTACTACAACCCAAGCAAATATCTAGGAGTCGTACTCCTTTTGATGACCAATCAAACTTTTTCACCTATTGGCCTGAATGTAGCTAGTTAACCACTTTGTACTCTGACACACTGTATACGCGAAAGTCCGACAATCTTCATGAAATTGGTGAAAATATCGTCTGTCACTTTTGCAATAAGGTAGAGAATACAGAATGAAAAAATACCTTAAATAATGTTTTTATGACCAACCAAACTTTTCACCTTTTTGGCTGAAAGGACCCACTTTGTACTCTGACACATTGTGTACGCGAAACTGGGTCAATCTTCATGAAATGTCGAGAAAATATCCTCCGCCACTTTACCTATAAAGTAGAGCAAACAGATTGAAAAAATACCTTGAAATAAAGTTTTTACGAGTAAGGAGAAAACTTTAACTCAGCTCGCCACATCATAATCAGAGAGAAATCTGTATGTACATTCTCCAAATTAAGCAGAATCACAATATCCGCGGAATTGAGCCCAAAAGTACTTTTCACAGTATACAAAAGTGTTCATTTGCAAATAGCGATATAAGGCGGTTCAGTCTGGGCTACAAAATTCAAAGGCAGGACTAAAAAATCCTCGAGCAGAGCCAGAGAATAACATTCCTGAGAAAAGCTAAAGCTTATAGGACGACCTCAACACAAGCTTTCCACATGTTCATGCTTTGTGTTGATTGATATCTCCCTCAATAGTAAAGTTACCATCAGGCAATCAAAAGTCAAACTAAACGTACAAGGCTTCATGCCCTGCAGAGACGTGGATGTAGCTCCAACGTTTGGCAGATGATCGAATACTTCCCTACAATGAAGACAAATTTACACTTCTACAAGTTCAAAATTGCACAGCGCTTACTGCAGGAATTGCTTCTGTAAGCAGTTTAAAGCCGAAAGAAAAGGGCTAGGAGACCACTTCAGAAGCAACTACCAGCCAACGCTAAGTAAACTCATTATAAATAAGGATTGTTTTCAGAACCTAGAACCACTAAACATGGTGGTGGCCAAAAAATTGTGATAATATCAGTCTAGAATATAAATGTAAATACAGTAATGAGAGTGTACTTATCCGCTAGTTCAGGTTAATGAGTACAGAGGATCTAAACGTTGGGGCCGAAATACATAAAAAAGAGAGACACAATTACTCTCACAAGGCCTGGCACATGGGCTCCTTCTCATCGGAAAAAGACCCCTCAGCGGCGCTATTGTGAGAGTGAAACATTTTTTAGATGTGAAGTGTAGCGCCGCCCACGATTCAGTGTGGCCTGCATAACGGTATGTCGGAAACATTAAAGCACAAAAGTGATCATAAAGATAAACTGTTTGTATATCGATAAACGTATATGGTTATAAATAACCTTTCACACGAGGCTTTTATATATTTCCTTGGTATGAATGTATGCGTGCAGGGGTAAATGTGAACGGACATAGACCCGTTAAACCATTTAAATATTTAGTACAATAAATGTGTGTAGTGTGATAGGAGGGCGAGATGTCGCAATATCAACACCCCAGTGCCTTCCCTTGCCTTTTTAATCGCATTTTTAATTTCACATACGGTTTGAAAGGCTCTATCTGTAAGAACGTATTTATTTGCATGAGGAGTTAAGTGTAGATGGTCGGTGGCGGAATATAGATAACGAGGTTACAGAGCTCGGCAATGTTGGAACTGAGTCGTTCTTCAAGGAAATTTGAGATCACTTGTAAAGCACTTACATGTGTCACTCTGTAGACATATTTAAGATTGTTTTACACTGAGGATGCCTTAAATAGGACTTGGCAGTAACAACTGAATTTCCTTTCTTCTTCAGGACTTACTATTATGCCAAAGCTCGTGGAGAGAAAGGTTGTTCGATGTGACACATCTTGAAGGGTGTAATTCCTTCGCTCCTTACAGATAACGCGTAGGAATGTCACTCAATGTAAGAATTGAACTTGAGCTCGGCAGTGAGTATTTAGGTCCTGATTCTTGGAGGAATCGGGTAATTATATAATCTATAGTAATGTTGTGTGTACCTTGCTGGTATTGGTAAGTGTGAATTAACATGAAGTACTTATTAGAGTGAGTGTGTGATTTGAAAGTGTTGGTGGTGGAATATCAGGTAATCCCTCGACCCTCAATTAAGTTAGTTGTATAATATGTGTAAAGGATGCTCTACAACCCGAATTGAAAGAATGGTATTATTAATTACATAAAATCCAGTGTTTGATACATGTAGATCGTTTTAGAGCTAACCCTCAATTGGTCCCAGAAAAGGGTAGGTATGAAAAGTTATATTTTCCTTAATTTGAAAAAATCAAACGTAACAATGAATAACGTTAACCTTGTTTATTTCTCACTGGTTAAAGGCAAAAATAATCTTAGACTTATATTAGAATTTTGTTTTTGGTAATCGTTAGGGTAGGAAATAAAGTTTGGCAATGACCTCAAAAGATTTATTTTTATAAAAGTTAAATCATACTAAAGCCTTAGGCACTCTTAACAATCACCTTTCCATTAAAATATTAGAGGTTATGTAAATATTAGATATTAGAGAAAATGCCGTACGGAATGTCACAAACTGCTAAAAGAAAGAAGGAATAATTAAGCTTCAAATTGATATCTTGGGCAATCTTACTTATAAGTTATAACAGATCTGTTTAGTTCAATTATTCAATAAACAATCAATAAAATCTCACGCACACACACGCTCGTGCACGCCGCACGTACACACAGAACGAGAGAGAGAATTAATCGAAGAGTGAGGGTGGGGTCGTGTTCGCCTTCGTCGGAGAAAGTCAGTCAGTCGACTTACGAAGAACCGGGTGCAACTGACATTTCCATTCTTACGACACAGACTCAATTCTTACGCGACATTCGCTCCCGAAGCTCTCGTTTTTTCAAGTTGATTTTTAAGACTCCCCGCCAAAAGTGAAATTGCAGGCTGACGAAGAAAAATGTTGTAAATATGCTAAATACGAGACGAGTTAATAAATCTTTAAAGAGAAAAATCTCCACAACAATTTAACTTTATATTGACAACAATCCGATTGAAACGAAAAAAATATTTCCTTTGCTGCAAATCAGCATAGTTTTACAATATATAGAACGATATGCTGGAATACTTATTATACCTTAGTTTTTTTAATTTTAAGAAAGAGCATTTTTTTAAAGTGAGTTCGTTCTGTTTCGCCAAGTTACCAAATCGATTGGATGAGTAGAAAGTTTATTCAACTACACACGTAATTTGGAAATATCACGAATATAATTCGTACTGTTAAGTTTTATTTTGGTACTAAAACTAATAACTAAAATTTTGCATTTTACAGGTCCTTTTTCTATGTCGTATGTTTTATCGTAGTAGTATTTATAGCACACAAAAGGAGTTTCTTGATTGCTTTTTAATAGGAAAACCCCCACGTACCCTGTTTATTAAGCCAAGTTATGCATACCTCTTTCATTATAATGTAAATAACTGATACGTACCAAAGGCTAAAACTTCAATTGGAAGGCCGGAATGGTTTTCTTGAAAGACAATCCTGACAAGTGATAACACTAATGGACGTGGTTAATATCTCGTTAACACAAACGAGAAAATAAAAATATTTTCGTCTTATTTTTCACTTTTTCCTATGCCTAAACTTCCCCATTTTCCCTATTTCATGTCACCTACCTCTCTCTCTCTATCTATCTATCTCTATTCATATCTCCCTGTTTTTGTCCTGTTCTCTCTCTCTCTCTCTCTCTCTCTCTCTCTCTCTCTCTCTCTCTCTCTCTATCTATCTATCTATCTATCTATCTCCCTACATTTATATATATATTTATTTATTTTTCCATCCTTTTTTCTCATCCTTTCACTCTCTCATCTATCTATTTATCTCCCTTTGTAGCGTCACATCGAATTCTTACGTTAAAAATAGTCGTTACTTCGTTGAGCCTTAAACAAATATAATTTGTGATTTAGCACTTTGAAATATTAATTTTATCCTACGATGGTAATTTCGTTAAACTGTATTAGCATTGTTTCTTCAAAATTCACTAGTTTCGTGGTCCGCTTGACCAACTGATATATTACAATTAATTAAGGTTTTTTTTAGTTGAGATAAAATATTCAATGGCACGAGCGGGATTCGAACCCACGAACTTCAACTTGATACGCCGCTGCTCTACCACTTGAGAGGACCAAACATTGAATTGCACGCTACAAGAATTTCTGAATATTGATTAGGAATTATATCGAAGGACACAACTGAATTTGGAAGAGGAAAGAAATGCCGTCTTCAGGTCAATAATTTTTATGACGCGTAAATAAGTCCGTCCTCTTTTATCCAAATAGGACAGAAAACTATACACCTGTAGTACTATATGTATACACTGTATATAAAACAATAGTACTACAATCACTCAAAATTGTCAGGATCACTGTATTTTGCTCTGTGACTGTTACAGTAATCTTACAAACAACTTTTTAAAAATCTAATTATTTTATTTTTAAAAATTAAGAGAAATAACCAAATTTAAAATATTGAGACATAAAGGATTAAACAAACTTTTCAAATGGTGGATCAAAAATCAATATCCAGTTTGTGAATAATAACAAAAAGCCAGTTCCTCCCAGTCAAGGATTGGGGTAAAACGGAATAACGGTTTGCTTTAGCCTCAATCTCGATGATTCAATGGCAAAAAACCGACCTCACTTCGACCTTCGCAGTCAATCTCCGTAATTATCACTATTTTAATGCAATATTGTCTATAAAAACTGCCACAACATCGGCTTTTGTTGGCATAATTTTTCCTACGATTGCGACGTTCAAACTGAATAAGACGAATACACCGTTAAACAAATATTCTGTACAATTTATATTGTAATTTATCTGCGTATTATATTCAAGAGTTTCAGCAAATTCAAATGAAGATCATGGTCCGCTTTAGTATAAAATTAATTTAACTGTCGACGAATCTAAGTCAAACTATTGCAATATCGCAGCTTTACATAACTTTCATTTAATTGTTTCCTCGTTTTAAGCAGTTCTGTTAAATTAAATTTAAAACAAATATTTTTTTTATCATTTCTACGGGGCTTCTAATAAATTTAAAAGTGCACGTAAAACTACACATACATCTAAATTCATCAATTAGTTCACAAATTTGATGAACCAGTTCTAATTATGTGTCTTTCAAAAAATTCAAACTCTGCACTTTGTAGAAAATAAAACAATCTCCTCTACAAAACCTTTAAAGGTAAATAACGTCGTATATACATTAATTAATGTCATTTTATCCTGTGATTGGAATAATTATGAACCGCTCAACAATTTTTTCACATTTTACTGTACATGCATTTCGGAAGCAATGACAGATTTTTTAGCAATATATTAGTAAATAATATATAACCAACGACCAATAAAAAGTGGGGTATTAAAATAAATCAATTTAAAATTAATTATTAATTTGATATTTTTGAATGATTTTTGTATTAATTTTAATGTTTTTACAATTTGGAAAGTTAAAACCCTCATAAGGAATATTTTCTCGTTAATTATTTTTGTTTTAGATCATTGCTTATTTCCTCGAATTTTTTTATTGTTAACTAAATACGCGACTGTCTAATCGTTCGCACAATGGACAACAATTTAGAAAATTCAAAGCGTACAAATTTAAATAAAATTATTTTCCACTTTGTTCGAGAAGATGTCGACGTGGATATATGGACGTTATTTTAAAAACTATATATTTTTCCTTGTTATACAGCACAAAAGAAATTTATTTTAAGAGAGTAAATACATGTACAAATTGTTACAATACAACAAGTAATTTTGAAATGAATGAATTAACTTCATAATTTGACAACGGGGCCACAATATAAAGAGAGAGAGAGAGAGAGAGAGAGAGAGAGAGAGAGAGAGAGAGAGAGAGAGAGAGAGAGAGAATTATCAACATCATTTAAAACAGACCGCATCTCACGATCTCCGAATAATCATCATTTAACATGTTTAATTATGTTAATTATGTTTTACGTTTTGATAAATTCGCGTAGTAGTTGTAATATTTGCCACGAATGATCTTTTATTCTATAACTATATTGTGCTAGAATGGTAGAAGAATATGACAGGGAAAAGATATTAAAAAAATTAATAAATAAATGCCACACATAATTTTAAACATACGCAAACTGTTTTACACCCATCCAAATCCAATTTTCCAGCGAAATTAACTTCCAATTGTTAATACATCCCTTACAAAATTTTCAAATTGGAATAACAAATTTAGAAAAAAAACTGTTTCCCATAAAAAGATATCTGAATATCTTAACCAAACTTACTTTGTCTTATTTTCGTTTCGGCTTGTGTATGTGGCGGGTTTGGTGAAGTATCGAACTCGGAAACGACTTTCACGGTTGTGGCACTAGAACTGAGAGTAAGGAGGGTTGAGAGAAATGAAAGGAATGATCCAAGTTGGAAATGTTAAAGGAAATGGGGATAGGACGAGGAGGGAAGAGAGAGTTTGACTATTTTGAACCCAGCGGGAGAGCGTTTGCCTCCATCTGCCGGTAACGAGTCGGACCTCGGATGATGGAAATCTCATTCGTCAGGATTTTGTATTTTGTATCAAAGTTCTAAATTTTTAATTGAAAGGGATATGCTCCTCGAATGGTCGAAGAAAGCGCTTTGTCCTTACACTCATAATTATACTATACACTATATAATCATAAATAAATTTATACTAAAAAAAGGCAAGGAGTAATATGTATTAAGTATATGGTATATATACTTATCCATTTGGCCTTATCCCTCGTCATTTTGTTAATATAAAATTATTTTTGAATAATTTATATTTACTTTTTTTTTGTCTGAGGCTTCCGACATCTAGGTCATTTCAACCCCAACTATAGTCTATATTCTGTTTACCGTTTCAGACGCTACATTTATTCACTGTACACTCATTCCGTTTAGTCGTTGGAGTGGTTGATATTCCTCCACCGCCTATACTCAAACTAATCTGAATTGGGGTCGATGTATTACTTTTATAATATTCCGCCATCGACCCCGACACGCACTCAGATGCTCTCAACGTTCGAGGGACGATAATGACGTTATATTTCACCCCACCCTTCGTCATTTACGCAAATAAACATGCATTCATACAAAACACATAAGACTCGCTACCGTGTTCGAGAACTGTTCTTAAGTCCGTCTCATGACACGCCTCTATTATGTGGGACACATCGAGCAACAATTCTCTGAGGAGCAAATAGCCCTGCATCTTCTGTGATTATGTCTTCTAAGTACCTTTGAGCAGTTACAATTCTTCCATCAACAATAACAACACCTCCAATTTTTCAATGTACAACTCACATGTTCCCGTGCGAATTGAAGCCTGGCCATTTTCTGAGCTGTGGTAACAAGAGGTCCACATGCACCCGGGCCCTGAGGTTATATTTATTAAGTTTCTTTCAGACCTGGAGGAAATAGAAATAATTCAGACTGTCTTATCAGATTTCTTGTCTCATTTCCCGTAATGTTGGGTGTCGTAGAGCCTGATGACAGATGAACCTATCGTCGTATTCTCTCGCCTGTAAAGCTCGGTCGACCCTTTCCTGACCTTCTAGAGTGAAGCTCTATGTTTCTGAATTACTGAAGAAGCCTTCTACTGTAGAATGATGTACATCTAGTCATCTGGCGACTTCGCGCTCGCTGTATCTTTCCTCCAGTAATATCTTACTCTGTCTCTGTTGTACTCACTCAAATGTTTGACTGGTGCCATTGAAAAAAGTTTAACAATAGCAATGATATCAAATGACATAAACGAAGAAAAAGATTTGAAGATTTTTAGGTATAGCAGAATGGATGAGCGTAATGCTACCTTTTGTTCAAAAGGGATTAATCAGTACAAAAGTAAACAAAAGAAGTTGTTTATTTCGACTTCTATAGCTCCTAATACCTGTAACTAATGTAGAACGATAATGGGTTTAATTTTAAACTGAACAAGGGCGTTAAATTTGTTCATCAATATAGTATACACAAGTTGTACTTTTTAGGAAGCCCAGCTGAATTCTCTTGAAACAACCGCGCTATCAAAATAGCAGAAAATACGTGTTTAATATTTTTTAGTCTAGTTTCATATTTTTACCTTTGTTGGAGAAAAAATATACAGGGATATCAGGCCCATTTCAAATAAGGCCCTATGCATCTTGACACATCATTTTAAAGGTTTTTTTTACACTGAAAATGTCAACTTTTAAATTGGTCAAAAAATGACAAAGTTATGGCAAAAAGAAACCGGCAGCATAATTTCGAACTAGGACGTTTCGTGTATATAGTATATATTTATGATTTTTACGCATTGTAAAATTATTAATTGTCTTTATATTTCTTGACATTAAATATTAATTATCCAAATGGCCCATAGTGGTTGAAGGCTATTAATAATAATAAAAAATAATTAACGAAAAAGACGGACCTACCATCATAGTTATTATTTTCTTATAAGTGGTATACCAGAGCATATTTAAAATAAAACAAAAGCACAACTTCAATACATCGTTATTGTTTAATGTGGCGAGAAACTCTTTGCTACAGGACTTTAACATTATTTATCAAACTTCTAAATTTTTAATTGTAAGGAATATATTTCTCGAATGCTAATATTAACTTATGCACTCAGTCTTGTATCAACCTTTGTGCAGTGAACACATCACCTTGTTTTCTCTCTAAAGGATTAACTTGACTATTCCCAACTACTTTATCTCAGGGAGTATTTAGTTGTTTCTAGTGATTCTCTTTTCAATTTCGTCCTTCCATTCTTCTATATAAATTTTCTTCTTTGTTATTTTATTTCTTTTTTCTTTTTCCTCATTTAAGCACAACTGTAGTGGGGTTGTGGAACATGAATGAGATGGACTCTTCTCTCGAGGCGAAGCCACCTGACCCACCAAACAACCTAAAAATAATAGGAAAATGGTGCAGAAAATTCTTAGTTCTGTCCCTAGAATCTGAAAAGGACATTTCTTTCAATAATTTTAGCCCATTTAAAGTATGCAGGTTTATAAAAAGTTATGCTCCCAAAACCACCTTAAAATTTCTCTGGAATGGCACCATCCTTCTTGACCACTAACTGCAAAAACGATTTCTTAAACATTCAAAAATCAAAACCTACGAAAATATAAACGTGAATTTCACCCTCCATCCCTCACTTAACTTTTCAAAGGGAGTTGTGTCCATTCCTGAATTGCTCTGAAACAAATACTGTCTGAACTCGAACCTCAAGGTGTCATTAAGGTTGAGAGAATAAAGAAAAACATAAATGGAAAACCTGTTCCCACCCCAACTTTGTTCCTTACATTCCAAAAACCTGACATTCCTGAAAAAATAATTCTCGATTTCCTTCAGATCAGAGTGCGCCTCTTTACACCTAACCCGATGTTGTGTTTCTCATGTTTTAGGTACCGTCATCTAAATACATATTGCAAAACCAAAAATTGCGGAAATTGTGGGGATACTAATCATGAAACCTCTGAATGCTCAAACTCATCCCATTGTATAAATTGTTCAGGACTTCATCCAGCTTTTAACCGCCAATTCCCCATATTTCTTGCTGAAAAGAAAATTGAAAACATCCGAAAAAACGAAAAAGTTTCATACAAACAGGCCGAAATCCTTTATAAACAACAAACGTCACCTCAAGACAGACTAACTGTGCTATATTCCCAAACAGCCTCATCTCCAAAATCCCAACCTATCCCTCATCCTCCTTCCCCTACTCAAACAACTCCCTTTGTTCCTACATCTTCTTCCCTTCCGAGCCGAACCTCCCAAGATTAAATTATTAAGATTTTAAAATTGAATCCCTCGTCGAAGAAATTGATAAACTCTTACAACTTGTACACTTTCTTGCAGGAAAGTGCCTAACCTCAATGCAGATCTGAAGACAAACAAAGCGAACTCTTGATTTCTGTCCCCTCTAGCTCCATTAACCCTTCTCTAGTTGTATCCCCTCAACTCTCTACTCCCACAATCAACAAGAATCCTCCCAAAAAACTAGTTTCGGCAAATGCATCCAAATCAACCCTCAACCTGGACAAAATCAGCTGTAAACGCCCAGTCTCACAAGGTTCAAACACTTCAAACCATCCCTCCTAAAACAAGGTCAAAACTCCAAAAACAAGTGGTCCAATACAAAATAACTATTTACAACATCATGTAAAACATTTCTTTCCTTTCTAAACACATTTTAAGTACCGCAAAGTTAATCAGTGAAAGTAAAACTGCCATTATTAAGAATATCAAAAATATAAAGCGACATAATGTTCCCATTTGCAACATCCCAATATTTAATCCTACCATATAATGGAACATCTTCATCTTCTTCAATGGAATATTTCTGGCTTAAACTTTCATCGGAAGGATTTACAATATCTAATTAATGAATTGGACCTATCCGTTGCAAGTATTCAGGAAACCCGCCATAAAGTCATTGATAACTTCACACTACGCAATTACAAAACTGTTAGAAAAGATTGTTTCTCTGGCAAAATTGCATGTGGTGGTGTGTGCCTCCTGATTTAAAACACCCTCACTTTTCAAGCTCAGTCCTTATCTTCCCATCTTCAAGTAGTCTCTGCTAAATAGAATCCTCTCTCCTAAACCTATGACTGTATGTTCCATTTATATCCATCCTCAACACAAACTTTCATCTGATGAAGATCTTTTCCACCAACTCCCTCCCCCAGTAGTACTGCTTGGAGATTTCAATGCCCACAACATTCTTTGGTACGAGGAGTATACAAACAACAATGGCCGTAACTTAGAAATCTTTATCAATAAAAATCACCTTAACATCTTAAACACAAGCTCTCCCACCCATTTCAGTGCCCGGTCGGGCACTTTCTCGAGGATTGATCTCACTATTGTCAGTCCCGCTCTTCAACCTTGTTTCACCTGGTACGCCCTCACAGACTCTTTTGGCAGTGATCATTTCCCTATCCTCATCCGATCAACAATTAAAAACAACTTATACTCCAAACCCAGCAGCTGGCAACTACACAAAGCTGATTGGAACAAATTCCGAGGCAATGTACAACTTGATGATCTTGACCTTGATGAAAACAACATTGACGTCATAATTAAAAATCTAAACAGTAAGATCATTAAAGCTGCCGAAATTTCCATCCCAAAATCAACGAAGTGTACCTACCTCACCAAACAGCCAGTCCCTTGGTGGACACTTGAATGCTCCCAGCGCAAGAGAAATCTGAGGAAATTTCTCCGATGTCCTTCTTCCGAATTATGAATATTACCCCTCTGCCAAGAAACGAGCTCGAAACACCACTCTGTATAGTAAAAAACAATCTTGGGTAAATTTCCTAGCGAAAATCAACCGTCACACATTCGTCAAAGAATTCTGGTCCACTATAAGTAGAATTATGGGACATGGTTTCTCCCCTCCTGTTTCTGTTCTTAAATCCGGTAATCTATTGATCACTGACACCAAAGATATAGCTAATCTTTTAGATAAGTCGTTCCATGAAACCTCTCTTACATCGAACTACTCCCCAGATTTTCAAAAAATAAAAAGGAATCTTCACCATTCTTGTCAGTCCTCACAATAATGAGCCTTTAAACCTTCCCTTTTCCTTTTCTGAATTTTCCCTCGCCCTTTCATCAAAGAAAGACTCTCCAGGACAAGATGGTATTAAGGTTGGAATAATAAAAAAATCTATCAATTCCTCACCAAAAACTTATATTAAAGATTTTTAACAAAATTTTCACCGAAGAAAGATTTCCGTTGTGGAATAAACCAATAAATATTCCAATCCTAAAAAGGAATAAAACTCCTCTTTTAGCTTCTAGCTATCTCACATTGCTCTCACCTGCTCCTTGAGCAAACCCCTCGAAAAATTGGTATCTCAAAGACTAAATTGGTTTCACGAATCTCGTCTACTGTTACCCCCTCTCGAAAGTGGATCTTCTTAGATAGCTACATACTTGATGCGTCCCGAAAAAAGAAAAGGTTCTAGCTTTGTTTCTTGACATTGAAAACGCCTTTGATGTACCTGGCGACGACTGATTCTGGTGACTGATACGCTTGTTGATTTTGGTATCTCTGGCCATTTTTTGAACTTTATCGCCAACTTCCTGCTCAACAGAACTTTTAGGGTCCTCTGTGGTAACATCCTACCTGAAGAATATACCCAAGAAAACGGTGTACCGCAAGGATGCGTCCTTAGTGTAACGCTATTTTGTATTTGCATCAATCACATCCTCACTGTAATCGACCCTCTTATCCAAGCAATGCTATATGCAGATGATCTCCTAATATTTCATAAACATAAAAACATTACTTTTCTTCAAGAAAAAACACAGACAACGCTAACCTCTATCTGTAATTGGCTTTCTAATAACGGGTTCAAGGTATCTAAAACTAAAACTGTTGCTGTTCTCTTTTGCAAGAGACAACCCTCATCCTTCCTACCTTGAAAATGTACAACGCTAATGTTCGTTTTGTTGATTCTGTACGCTATCTTGGTCTAACATTTGACAAACACTTGAACTGGAAGCTCCACCTAAAAACCATAAAGCAATCCTGTCTATCTTCATTAAACCTCTTTCGATTACTAACTTCCACTAAATGGGGAGCTGAGAGAAGCAGCCTTTTAAGATTATACAAAACTCTCATTCAATCTAAAATAGAATATGGCTCGATTGCATATGGGTCTGCAAGTGAAAAAACTAGATCTCATCAATCCTATTCAGAAGAGATAAACTGTTTAATTTTCTCCTTTTTTTGTTAATTTCACTTTTTAAACAATGCCATTTAGCGCGCAGGATGTTGTGCGTGTTGTGGGTCTTATTGACGATCGGCGTTCTGTCAGGTAGGCGGTATTGCTACCTGCGTTCACTACGAAACTCTACTAGACGACGTTAGATATCTATCTACCATAGAAGGCCCGGTTCTGGACACCCTAAGCAGACAGATCCTCTCCACTCATCAGCTCCATAGAGTTCGAGGTGTCCTAATTTCTGAATACACTGTTTGAAGAAGATTAAACCAGTATGTACTGATGGCTTCTCCCCCCCCTCAAGAGAACCAGAATTGACCAGGACACAGAGTTGCAGGGCTTGCATTTGCCCGAGAACACAGCCATTGGTCTTTGGACAATTGGTCTGCTATCCTTTATATAGATTTAAATTTGCTCTACGATCTCCAGATGGGCGTGATAGAAAAAGGCGTGTGGAGAAAGCGAAATGATTAGCATGAAGCCAGAAATTTTTGCCAGAGCCAACCTTTTCAAGGTAGATGGTATGGGCGGGAATGTCGATGGAGAGTCGGACAGAGTTGGTTGTTGTTAGTGTAGGGTCTTTGACAGCCAATCGCTATGAGGATGAAACATTGGGACACCATGCGTGGCCTATCGTCGATGAAATCAGCGACAATCCTATTCTAATTCATGATGATGCTCGTTCCACATGACGCTCGCATAGAACAAATGTAACTTCAACTGTATAACATCAGGGTCTTAGCGTGGTCAGCTCGTAATCCAGACTTAACATTTATGACATTTATAGGATAATCTCGAAAGACGACCGTCCTTCACTTCCTGATACACCCCAAGATCTTGAAAGGACTCTTCGTGAACACTGGGCTAACCTCTAGCAAAGAGACATTTCCGTTCAAGCGTATGATGATGCGTTTTCGAGATATAATTAAGGCAACATGAAAAAATATTGAAATGTTAATTAAAAACAAAACGAAAACCAATTTTATCTGCCCGTATTTTTTAAAATTTTAAATTTTTAAAAAATTTCAATTTCCTAAGCATGTTTTTTTTTAACTTTTTTAGCCAAAGACAAAATTATTAAACTCTAAAACACGAGAAACTTTGATTGATATAGAAAAATATATTCAAATCAAGTTATATTAAAAGTGACGGGGATTTGCATGTCAGTGTGTATACTTATTATATAGCGCATGGTATACTACTCACTTTATTATTTATTCGAAAATTATTAGCTACAGTCGTTGTTTATCCTCTGAATTGTAAATATCGGAGCGTTATCTACTTGATCCCATCCTCCTTGTATTTCAAGAAGTATTACATTCAGTTCATTTATTACAGCAAATATTTTTAATAATTTTAATAATAACAGTTAATGAACTGTCGAGAATCAGAAAACTGAAAATGGCAGAACAATTACCACTCCCACACTATTTTTCACCTTTCAAAAACCGGAACTCCCAAACAAAATTATTTTAGAATTCCTTCAAATTAAAATACGTCCCTTTACACCTAAACCAATGCGATGTTATTCATGTTATCAGAACCGGCATGTGAGCAAATATTTCCAAATTAAAAACTGTGGTAAATTTGCGGAACCTAACCATGAAACTACTAACTGCTGCCATGACCCTCATTGCATAAATTGCTCTGGACCACACCCAGCCTATAATCGACAATGCCCCACACATCATTGAAAAGAAAATTGAAACCTCACGCATCAACCAACTTCTCAACAAAAAAAATAAATAAATAAAGATGCCGATGACCTAGTTATCTTCTATAAGCATAAAAATATTCGCCCATTAGAAGAACAAATTCAATCAGCGATATCTCTGGTAAACGAATGGCTTAACGTAACTGGCGTCAAAATATCAGAAAGAAAAACAGACGCCATTCTCTTTGCTAAGAAACAACCTCATCATATTCCTGTACTTAAATAACAAAAATATTCAATTCGCAGACTCCGTACGTTACCTTGGCTTAATTTTTGATAAACACTTGAATTGGAAACCACCTCAAAACAATAAAACAAACATGCCTTTCATAATTAAATCTATATCGTTTGCTGTGTTCCACAAATTGGGGAGCTTACATACAAACTTTACAAAACACTAATCCGACCCAAAATAGAAAGGTATTGCCTAAGGCTCTGCCAGTGAAAAGACCGTAGAAATAATAAACACTGATCAAAACGCGGTGCTGAGAATAGCGATAGGTGCTTTCCGTACCAGCCCCATAAACAGCATACAAGTTGACGCGGGACTTTTCTGCCGAGCTTGTCACCATCCTTAAAGCCATCGCCGTTATATCTGTCTCTCATAAAACTCTTATACTTTGTTCGGACTCACTCGCAACATTATGTCAATCAAAAATATTTTTTCTTACAACCCGTACGATGGACGTTTTTTGTATTTCTTACAGCCAAGAAATCCTTTACAAACTTAACGAACTCTCCACTCAAAATGTCAGTCATTTTCATGTGGATCCCAAGTCACGTCAGTATCCAAGGGAACGAAAAAGTCGATCAGTTAGCTAAAGAATCAATTTCGTGTGGAATTCCCTATACCAAAGTTCCTTACAAGGATTTCTGCACACATATCAAAAGCATCATTTGGAAAGAATGGGAGCGTGAATGGAATATACAACACACTACAAATAAACTTTTCTAAATAAAAAAAGAAGTTAAACATTGGCAATCCTCAATTCGATCCGCTAGGAAACAACAAACAGTCTAACGAGACTGAGGATCGGACACACCCGCCTTACTCACGGCTACCTATTCGAACATAAAAATACACCAATATGCTACACCTGTCAAACACCAGTCACGATTAAGCATATCCAAGCATTATTAAGCATACTGAACTGTCGACTTTATGCTCCTCTTTCCACATCACACCACTTCCCAAACAACATATCCGAATTTTGAGTGATCAAGTGATCAATCCCCATTTTTTTTTTTTTTTTTTTTTTTT
>CM077104.1:34875277-34890722 GCA_039619505.1 Cimex hemipterus | reverse complement strand
CTTCATTTGGTTTAATACACTACAGGTTCTTAAATCCTGGCGAAACCATCAATGCTGAATCATACTGTAACCAAATTAATACCATGCATCAGAAATTGGCAGTAATGAAGCCCTCTTTGGTCAATCGGAAAGGGCCCATTTTGTTGCATGACAACGCTCGACCACATGTGTCACGTGTAACGTCACAAAAATTATTGGAGCTTGGCTATGAAACTTTGCCTCACCCACCCTACTCTCCGGACCTCTCGCCTACTGACTACCATTTTTTTAGACACCTGGACCACTACTTACAACACATAATATTCAAAAATCAAACGGAACTGGAAAATGCATTTATTGACTTTATCAATTCTAAAAATTCTGAATTCTACTCAGACGGAATTAATAAGTTACCAACACGTTGGGAGAAATGTATTGAGAGTATGGGAAATTATTTTGATTAAAGAACATTGCTTTAAAGTAACTAGTTTCTTTTTTTTTTGTTTAATACCAAAATCCTGCATTATTTTCCGGACAACCCAATAACTCCTCTTGAGTCAGAATTATAACTTTAGAGTATGATTGATTAACCGTAGGATTACCTTTTGTGTTAAAAATGTACTCATAAAAATCGGAAGTTTCTCGATTAGAAACATATCCCTCATCCTCTTTGAAACGCTTTGCCGGGTTTATGTTTGTCGGGGACAAAGAGCCCCCGCTTTCCGAGCTTTCCGAAGACATGGCCCGGTAGGGCCGTGTAAATTTTTGTCCCCAAGTGATTTAAATTATAAAGAAATAAATATCGATATGTACCAAAAGAAAAAGAAGGAAAAAGGAAAGCTTCCACCAATTTTAGAGAGAAATATTAAAACAAAAATAAAGCTCTTTCTACTTATCGCGTTTAGATATAGTCGTTAATCCTCTCGAACGGCACAAACACGTCCTCTCAGATTGAAATCTAAACCACAACTGAATCCCCAACTTTAGACGCTGTCTTTGATTTCCTGTCAACAGCAGGATTAATTGGTGAAATATAAATTATACTTTTGAACATGTGACTCCCCCACCCTTGAAAGACTCAAGGCAAAAATGACCCAAAAGTCGTAGCTTTAAAAAAATCATTAGCTATCTTTATAAATCTTGACATTAAGCAGTTACTAATGATGAAACATTCCAGACTTTCCATCATATTTAATATTTACATACATATTATTTATTATTACACTTTATTATTATTATTATTACGCAAAATATAATTCTTGGTTTATTTGAATTTAATGATGCCATTATAACAATAAATAGGCTATAAAATGTGAAGAAAGCAGTGTTGTGCAGTTTATATGTTTATATGTTTGTACTATTTAAAGGTTGACAAACATCAAGTGGTAAGCGCCAGCTCTCTGCTCTTTAAATGGAAATTAACCTGATGATGTCAAATGGCTATAAAGAAAATCAATCTTATTCTGAAAACATAAGCACATAACACATAAATATATTGCAGTTTATAAAGAAATTCCATCCATAAAAATATTGTAATCCAACAAGAAAGGAAAAAAAAAGAAAGTTTCATCTTCCAATAGATAATGATCACGATCCGCTTATTCTCAATTTTTTAGATGTATTGATAAAAGACGTCATACACTCGCCATTCGAATGGGATCATGACTATCCCTGTACTTGTTAGTTCTCCCTGAAAAGTAGGTGCAAGAGTTGCTAGATAAACAATGGCTAGTCAATAGTTGAGTCGGAAAAGAAAATGTACAGCTGGGAAATTAGATTGAATTCAGAGATTTGGACAGGGGGAAAATCTTTCCACCCTTTTAATAGTAACTGAATTCTAATCCGAATCTTTTTTCCACTTGTCCCGAGGTCTCAGCATCAAAAACAAGACAGTCGACTTTTTCTCGTTCATTCCAGTTCACTCTATAGGACGGCACCAGTTGGCCAGAGTTAATAGGATATTGAAATAATTTCGCTCCCCTCGGCCCAATCCCTAAAGGGGTCCATCCCGAGTCTAACTCCCGTCCAGTTTTTTAAGTTTTTTTTCCGGCAACCAAACTGTCTTTTCCATTATCCAAATAGTACGACCCATCCTTTTGTGTACACCGTGGGAAATCGCCTTATGACACCCCCCCGTCTCCTAATGGGTATTTTGTGCAAATAAATGAGGCGAAGGTGTAACGGCCCTTAGCATATCCATACTTCATAATTTATTGCTATGTTATTAAAGTATTTAAAGTATTCAACATTTTTGTTTGTCTCTGCTGTTCTTGTTTCAAAAAAGTAAATTTGACTAATATTCAATTTTTGGAAGGAACTGTCGTTTTCGAAGTTTCGATCGAAAGTAAATATTAGTACAAGAAAATTCTTCTCAAAAATAAGTGTAAATTGTGAAACTTTATTGTGAGCTTTTCGAATCTGTAACCACTTGTGCTAGCTGCTTTCGCATGACTGAGCGAAGTGCACGGCTTTCGCTAACACAAGAGTTCCTCCATTTTGGTTAAGACACGGTATTTCGGCAAACATCGGTCGTGTGATATGCAAATATTTCCACATATATTAATCGGTTAAATTTGCATTGACCATCCTCTGAAAATGACGATGTGATGACATTATTTTTCAGAAAAAAACCAACGATTATAGGCTGGCCAGAAAACTGAAGACATTGGTTGCAGACTATAAATAACTTTAAATTCACTAATTTCGCGGTCCGCTTGGGGGTTGAGATAAAAAGTAAATGGCACGAGCAGGATTTGAACCCACGGTCTTCGGCTAGATGCCGCTGTTATACCACTTGAGCTATCGTGACCACGATCCAGTCGGACACTAACTTCCCATCTCAACCCTACATTTTGAATTTTATTTCAACTAAAAACCTTAATTAATTGTATTATAAATAGCATGAAAAATCGAATGTCTTCTCCTCATATAGTCAAATGACAACTCTGTCGTATGAACTTTAACCTTATACATTATCCCATAGTTGCAATTACGAGTGATAAAAAATTGGAAACAGTTCGGCATACTCTAACATCTTTGGCAGATAATGAGAGTGAAAAAATTGACAGAAGGGTGGCCGTAGGGGGAAAAGATGCTGTCTTTTTTTTCCGCCCCTCTGCTGAACGGCAACCGGTTTCACCATCAAGTTGTCACCTGGTAATCAGATTAGGAAGGAAGAAGATTCTTTCTTTCTCCAACCACCTGGTACTAACGACACATCTTCGGTAATAATCATACTATATGAAAGGATTCATCTGATAAACAAAAAATCCATAAAAAATATCGTGTTGAAATTTCATCGGTGTTCATTCCTAAATTTGGATTTATCATAGCAATCAATCATTAACGTTTCCTGGCTGGCTTTCATTGCAAATTTTGAGCAGATTTCCTTCTTTTAAATTCCCTAAACAGCTACGATGTCAGTGCATTAGTAGAATTGTCGTTATTGATTAATTGATTAATATCTGTAACATTATTTCTCCGCCTCCTTCTCGAAAATGTAAAAAGGAAGTTCAGTATGTAAACGTTAAAACAAGAAATAAAGGAAATTGGCATTTATTGCATACGAGCCAATACCTTAAAAGGAGAAAATTATATGTTTATGACATACGACATGAGAGCGACATATGGTTAGTTAATAAAAAATATAAAAATAACGATTTATGTGCATTTTACAGGAAGAAGCAAAAAATGCAATTGCATACCTATAGTAAATGAAAAATGTCATGGTAAAACTTAGAGGTTGAGAAATCACGTAATCCGAATTGCAATCATTGATATAATGCACCATCGAGTGCATAATGGTCGTCCGGTGCAAGAGTTGCATGACTCCTTTCTGTTTCGAAATCTAGTTTTGCCCCGTGTGAACATCCTTCTTAAATCCAACCCCTTAGCAAACGGTCCATGTCCCTCATCCACCAGCGTTCGAATTGAACTTACTTCCAACTTACAAATTGCCTTTAAAAGAAAAATTCAGAAACTAATTAAATCAGTAAAGTCGAAAAGGTCAATTTTTTACTCACTATTTTGTGGAAATCTTAATTCAATTGTGGTATCAAGACTATCTCCATCCTAATTATTATTCGACCTAAAAATTTTCGAACCTAGATTGTTCCAACAATTAAACGCTTTTTATGTAATTTGTCCATCAGTAGAACAGTGACAGCTTTCATTCACCAATCCATCTCGTTTTCAACGATTTATTTTCTTTAAGCAATGTTGATTGGGTTATTCAAACTTTTTTATTCAGAGTTGGTTTGAATTTACTTTACTTATATTATTATTATATCATATTATTATTATTTAAGTTACTTCTTTTTATATAATACAATGATACTATAAATACAATTCTCAACCCGTTTCCACCCTTCTGGTCATTGCCCCTTGTGGCATATCTGGTTAAATTTGGCAATGGCGCATTTGATGATCAGTTGATTCCGTTTTGCAATACCTTGAAATGCATTGAACGCTCACCCCTGTTGTTCACTAGAATCCCTCATAATTACATCCCCTCATTTTATCCTGAGGTTCCTTCCATCCAATACCTCAACGATATGGAAGAACCATAAAAATTTGGACTCTTTTTAGATATTTGAAGGCCGTTATAGGGACGAGATTTTAGACGGAAAAACACTGACGAATTTACGATTCA
Organism: Cimex hemipterus; assembly: GCA_039619505.1. NCBI lineage: Eukaryota > Metazoa > Arthropoda > Insecta > Hemiptera > Cimicidae > Cimex > Cimex hemipterus. The sequence goes on along the minus strand of CM077104.1, from coordinate 34,886,092 downwards.
CTCAGAAGTGATTTAAAACAAGTGAAATACTTACATATTGCATTTCAAATGATAACTTTACAACCACAGTTGGCGATTTGAATATTCATGATATTTGATTCATTACATGATTTATCAGAAACATTCCTGTCGACTAAAGTGTACGTTTAGGCGGTTCAACAGTCAGCGTTTCCAATTTCATTCATTTTTATCATAATTTGTTTTATCATACATATATTTTTATTATTGTTAATCATCTCTAAATTATATACAGCACAATAAAACCATAGTAATATATTCCCGAAGAAGGTAAAATGGAGATCGTGGGACCGGTCTGGTCCGTTTGTTAATTTGCCGTCATCAATATTTCCAAGTGATTATTATACAAAATTACTATAAAAATAAAAATTCAACAATTCATTTATTAAATAAATTGTAAATGGTAAAAATAGAGATAAAAACAGGTTAAGGATTGCTTTCATCTAAACTATGCATTGTGTAAATTAAATTGTAAATGAAATGAACATTTAACGATCTCACTATTTAGTGTTTTATTAATTTTTTCTTCATTTTACTTTTAGACCGTTATTTGCTATTATATTTTTTTTCGCTGTATTTCCTAATCCTTTTTAATGTAGTTCATAAGACATTTGTTTCGTTTTTGATATTTGGTTTATTGTCTTTATTCGTATTTATTTGCTTTCTTTTCGGGCTTTATACACTTACATAGATTGTACCTCTATGTTTGTTTTGGTTAGGTCTAACTAGCTGAGGTCATCGCCCACCCTCTTCCTGTTTTTACTTCTTTTCTGATCTTTGAGTATTTGAGGTCTCAATCTGCTGCTGACTTGCTTTTATATGGAAACAAAGTCGATACCTACAAATCCTAGCCTTTCATTTATACCTCAGTATAGATCCATTCAATACATACTCATACCCTACCACAATGACATCACTCCCCCAGACTACTTGATATTACTAATGGCGGGGTGGAACCCACATCATTCTCGCTAATAACTTCTTTTTCACTCTAGACGTCACACTGAACCCAGAGTACTCGATATTCGTCGGGGCTGGGTTAAACAACAAAGTCTATTAATAATCGGAAAAGTCTTTATTCCTACTAAATCTTCATTTTTAACGTTTGAATTTACTTATTCAACAAAGGTATGTAATTTATTTGATATGTAGTTACTTTTTATATTGTAAAATCTTATCCTTTCCTTTCTCTACGCTTATGTTTGCTATATGATCTTAGTAACTTGACATTTTTCAGCATAACTTCATTATCATTTTTAATATGTGGTATTTAGTAATCGTTAGTTTCGATTATTTGGAGATCGTGAGATGCGGTCTGGTTTTACGTAGGTTTTAGAAAAACATTTTTCCTATCATGCGGTCAGTAATCACCACACAGCAAAACTCATTTATTTTACTAAATTTTCCCCCAAATTCTGATCTCTTAGATTTAATATTGTTAAACTATAAAATGAAATGCTCCGAATTATAATTTACTTTTGATTAAACCAACATGTGAATCTGGTAGATACCAAAAAATGCAGCTCGCATAATTATACGTAATTAGGTGTTCTATTTTTATAGCACGTGCTATGATCAGTAAGGGCGTCATGGCTTATGGCAGGACAAGACTCATTTTCCGCTAGGTAAAAACCAACTCTAATAGGCTTGCTTCACGGTGCTTTAAAAGACGAAATTAAAGAAAAATTTGCGTGAGGGCTTAAATCGTCGGAAACCGCTTAAAGGGGCTTGGATAGAAGTGAAAAACTGGATCTGTCGGCGAAACTAGACCTAGGTCAATCGACTGGTCAAGTTGGCCGGGGGTGAGTTCAAACTCCGGGTCGGGGTGGCCGATCACGTAGGAAGCTGCAAAAGGGTTGCAGAACAAGGAACAAGAGGTTGATGTTGATGACGACGGGGTGGGGTTGTGAAAAAAAGAAGAGTGGGAGTCCTCTTTCTAATCTTCTATCTCCATTCTCCAGTTGACTTCGTGATGCTGTTCAGTGTGTTTCAAATAAAACCTCTTCGATTGTATAAAGAAAACGGCTAACGATTTTTTTTATAAAAGGTAACACCAGCAAAGCTGTGGTTTGTATTTAATTTTTATAATGTACTGTCTAGGAATTTTAAATTTATAGACTTCCTTTATTACGTGTTGAATCTGTATCATTTTAAACAGAAACACAGTTTTTTATATATTATATTATTTTATTGTTTTTGTTATTTTTTTGGATATATTATATTATTTTTGTGGATTTTTTCAATTTATTTTTTTATGTAAACTTGCATATTTATTCATTGAGACATTAGTATAATATCCAAACAGGAAAAGTGTTACCAAAGTATAATCTCATTATTGGTTTTGTTCTATTACAATTCTAGAAAGTATGTTTTTTACCGAGTTCAATCTCAAAAAGAGCAAAATTTAATGAGTGTTTGTATAGATATGTGTGTGTGTTTGTTTGTTTGTTTGAGAGAGATAGATAGAGAGAGAGAGAGAGAGAGAGAGAGAGAGAGAAAAGACATACAGACAAGAAGATAAAGAAGAATAAATCTTTGTAAATTTTTTATCGAATCGTAGGATTCATTCCGTCCTCTCTTAAAAGAAGGAAGAGAGCCTATTCTTGTTTTCTATAATAATGAATTCCCAAACGTTTAAAAATTATAATTAGCCAATTTTTTTAGTTGATTCAATTTTTGATTGTTAATAAAAGAGAACCACATTGACATAACTTTATTTCAAGTTCAAAGTTGACAATTCATTTTACACTATTTTATTGCATTGCAAAATATCATCACTAAAAACAATGTAAGCAATATTGAGCAGAATTTTGAAGATAATGTTATGTGTTATTAGCTAAATAAGTTCGACTGACTTCGTTATATTGTATATTCTGAAGTGAGTTTACCAAAATACGTATCTAGGAACCTCTAGGAATCATGAAAATTCTGAGTTTAGCGTAAAATTAGACAGACGTCGTTACAAGATGACTTGTTTACGGCAGATAAGTGTTTTCCTGAGAATTTTATCAGAATATCTGTAATAGCACATTCATCATCGTATTCTTATTTAAAAAAGAGGTATTAAATCTCTTGTTAACCACAATGTTGGGAAGCATTACCCCGGTTTCCTATTCCACTATCCATTAAATGCACTAAAAGAAAATCCGAACAATGGTATCTTTTATTTTTTTTAAATCAAGCTATATGTATTTTTATCTTATATTAATCACACACACTTATTTTAATGTGAACCAAATTAAACAAGACAATATTTAAAATTTATCAAACAATTTACTGTATCACTAAATGATTATCCGGTGTTTTGGTTAATCGTTTTTGAAACCATCATAATTAAATAATTTGTAACGCTCGTGAATTCTGATCTTTAATTTGGTTTATATTAAATTACGTATTTGCAACTAATATATCGATAAGAAATACATGCAGTTTGAAATAAACAATAAAATATTGGATGCATATTTTTTGTCTTTCAGTATATAAAATAGTTAATGATTAATATTATTATGCATTATTAATAGACTCACCGGCATTGACAAAATATTTGACTTTCAATAAGAGTTAGAAAGAAAACTAGAAAATATCTAGAACTGATAAAAAGACACCATTGCGCGAAGTTCATTTAAATTGAAGTGACCAATTGACTATGACGACTATGACTAAGATAACATTCTTGGTGATGTTTGTAGATCGACCTGCAGATAATCAATACAGAGTTCAAATCTTCATTGAGGTCCTTGTTAGGTGAAAAAATAGGCAAAAGTGTTGGGATCACCAAGCTTTCCAACGAATTCACTAGCTAGAAAGAACAAAACCAGTTGTACCTGTAATTTTGTGAATTCGTTAGTGAGATAATTTTATGAAAAAATGTTATTGAACATATAAATTATTATTTTTGTCAATGGTTGATGTTATAATACTCACTACTTTTCATAGATGGCTTGGTCACCATGTGTCACCATTGAATGCTGGCCATGTGCTTCATAACCTAAACCGGAGCACTTTTACATTGGTTTTCTTTTCCGATGAGAATTTTTTGTCTTCTCTCCTGGGAAAAGTAAGTAGTTTTGGTTTAATTGTTGATTGTTATAATTATATTAATTATGTATATTTTTCGCAATAAATAGGCACTGATGATGGCAACATAATGTTGCCGAAAGCTTGGTGATCCCAACACTTTTGTCTTTTTTCACCTAACAAAGACCTCAATGAAGATAACATTCTTGGTGTTCAACCAAATTTTACCAAAGAAAATTATAAGCGACATATTTTTTTTAAAATATTCCAAACAACACGATTTAGACGATTCTGAATAAATTCTATTTCCAAGACAGTTGATGAATTTGAGTTCAAGGAAATATTATATTCGTTTATTAGTTTTCACTTCGAATTCGTATCAGAAATTGTGCGTACAATTTTAAATCTGGATAGTTACACTATTTTGATATTTTGTTTATGAATTTATGATGAGCTTCGCCCCCGACATACACGCAGCCAAGATACGATCCTCAAGTGTGTGGCCAAGCCAGGTCTTTGAACTCGGTTTTAGATCTCCTGGCACTCCTTAATACACCTTCCGAAAAATCCATCGATTTATTCAATCAATCTTTTTCTTGCTCAGATGATTAAATAGTGATGAACCAGATTTATGAAATAAAAAAGAAACAACTGTTAACATTGTCTTTCGCCAACGCTATTAACCCGGTAGCGAATTACTTGCAACTCAAAAATCTTGAACTATACTGATAAAAGGTTTAAAACAGTAGCAAAGTAACGGTTAAAAGGTTATATAACCGGCCACACCAACTATCTATATTAACACTGATCAATCAACGTGATAATTGTTTCTTAAAGAAATAGGACGTCTAGTCGGTTAGAATTTAACATCATATCAACCCTCAACACGGTTAAAGTTGTATGCATATATACTATGTATGCATACTATGACATGAGATGACCTCATTTATTACTCCTCAATCTACATATTCTCAAAATAAGCTCAAGTCTAGAATTAGTGCAAGCCATTGAAATTGTTAGTGAATTAATTAACAAACTGAAACAATTCACCAGGTGAAATCGCTTCGACTCTATATTTTTACAATTCCCTAGTAAAAGAAGTTGTAAAACTTCACAAAGTCTAAATTCATCATGTCTTTACAACATCCAAAATCCCTACGAGGTTCGACTTGGTAACGATATCGCATATCACAGCAAGGTAGAACATCTGTAAACCAGGTCCTGTAATGTTTGTAGTTAAATTAATTTAAACATAGGATACTAATAGGAGGTTAACAACGTATTGAAAATGAAGACACAATCGATAGATAGACAGATAGATAGAGATAAAGAGAGAGGGAGAGAGAGAGAGAGAGAGAGAGAGAGAGAGACCAAAACAAAACAAACGTAATATATAAATATATTCAACAGGGTATCCTTTTTAAATGGACCGGGTTGAACAGAAAACGTCATTAGAAAACAAAAAAATAAACTCTTTTAGTCTAGTTTTTTCGCTTTTTTTAACATATTTGTTTCAGGATACTTCACAGCCAGTAAAACTTTGAAATTTTAAATGAGAACGTAACTTTTTTGCCAACTTGTTTAAAGGATTTTTGGGATAGAAACGGTGGCGCAATCTCTTATTAAACATTTCGTAAAAACGTTCGTAAAATTTCAAAGTTTAACTGGCTTTGAAATCTCACGACAAGCATTATTTTTGAAAAAATATCAGAATTTTTATTAAGTATTTTTCTAATTTTTCGATATCGTTATCTGTTCAAGAGAAATTTAAATAAAAAACAACCCTTATACCACACATGGTAAATCCTGATAGTTGAAAGGTAATTCTTTTATTTTTTCTACAATAACAATAAATGAAACTAACGTAAAAATAACAGCTAATGGCGAGTTCTTTTCACGAAAGCACTAATATATTGTTTCATTACAATGCTTTTTTGTATAACAAATATTATAATCAAAGCATATTTAATTTCGAATTTATAATCGTTTGGGCGCTGTATATTACCTTATAATATATTTAAAGTAACACCTAAGTTTAAATGAAGAGGTTCTTTATAATTAATCTGTTTTATTTGCTGGACGTTGTAATTAAATGATCTGAAAATGCATCTGTTGTTGACGTGCTTTGGCTGGAGAAACAACATTTTGAAAACGGTATTCAACAAAACATTTGACAAAAAAGACTTTTCTTATCTCCGAAGGCAACAAAACTTCATTAGATTTAAAAATTAAAAATACATAAGGTGACACAAAATATCGGCGATTTAAAGCGTTTCTGCAGAAAAAATGTCTGAGAAATATATATAGTTATATATATATAACATTGAACATACATCTATATAATATAACTCTCCGTTATATCGTAAAACTAAGCTGGTCAACCGCGACCTTTGAAATCTAGTGTGGTGAACTAGTGGACGGTGATTGACCGATAACGAATTAAGATGATATCATACAAAAACCCGAAGAGGGGGGCGGAAGGCAACAGGGTAGCGCTGCCGGAACTGGAAGGAGGGTGTGGCTCTCTCTCGCGCGGACCGGTTACGGAACTAGATCACCACCACTACTTCAGAATCCCGACAGCATTCCCTCCGCTACATTCACACCCGATTTCTTCCAACTGTTCATTTTTAACAACTGGAGTAACAGAGTTGAGAAAAAAGATGGTTAAAAGTAAACTCGAAGGCCGACAACGCTTTGAATTCGTTGTAAACGATGCCACAAGTATTATTATATTAATAAGAAAGGCCGTTATAGATAGGCGGGCTTTCGGCTAATGACCGAACATGATCTATTGGTGGAAGCGTTATTTTTTTCTTTTTGAATCTTTCCGTGCTTAGAATAGACAAATATTCGTATTTTTTAAATTTAAACCGATTATTTGAACGTTAGTTTATAATGCGGTTTGAAATTTAAGAGGTAAATTTTACTAGATTAAACTTCGTGTGAAACCTCTCTTTTTCTTAATAATTATTTTCGGTTTTATATACTGACAGGAGCCACGTTAATTCTTCTTATAGTATGCTATTGTTTTTCCTAACACACAACTGAGTACCTAGCATGTTAATAATGACGTTAATATAAAAGTTGGTGTCATATGAAGTCAGAAGGTCAGTGATTTTAATGCTGCTAGGAAAGGTGATTTTCAGGAAAGGATTTGGAATATGAAAAAGAAAGTAGCAACTTCGAACTTTCACATCTCTCTCTCTCTCTATCTATCTCTCTCTCTCTCTCTTCTCTCTTCTCTCTTCTCTCTTCTTTGTCTCTTCTCTCCCCCTATTCCTTCATTCGTCGATCAAACGTCCACATCCTACATGTATTTGTTAAATTTAAACAATGTTTGTAAATTCCTGGCCGTGAAGATGATTTCATTAAAGATCGAAACGTTAGCACTATAAAGAAAACGTTTTTCTGAAACCTAGATCACACCAGACCGCATTTCACGATTTCCAAATAATCATCGTTCTAACGGTCACTAATCACCAGACATTATTTATTTTACGAGATGCTATTGTTTCGTTGTTTTTCACCTGTAGTTTCACAAACACCATCTACGTGTTCTCACTGGTTTTGGGTGTTATTTTGTCAATCAGTGCCTTCTATAAAACCCAACCCCCCATACTAGCATCAGTAATTAATGACTTTTATTTCACAACATAGCTTCACATCTTCTACACATATCTACAAACAACTACTAGAACACGCGCTTCTTCGTATTTGTATCATGAACGATTTTTTTTCACATCTGAACAATTGATCTTATAAGCAAGAGTTTTCTATACTATAACAATGTATTTACATCTTTCAATCAATTAATTATTCTTTCTTAAATTTTGGTTGAGATATAAAATCAGTCTCAAACCCACGACCTTCGGCTCAATACGCTGCTACTCTAATATACGGTAACAACTTATTTGTTATGGTCCAATATTAGATACGAGACCGCTATTTTAAGCGTCACTAAACTAATATATATAAATATTTTAAAAAATGAAGACATTTCTGTTCGATTACATATATAACGTCGAAAACTTCACCCAGCTTGTTTAGGCATGCCCTCTCGCCTAAAGAAAGGCTACTTAGAATTATGTCAATTTGTTCTGGTAAAAAACGCTGAATTTAATTGAACATAATTGTAATCTGGACATCTTAGCAACCATGAAGAATGGCTTTCTTGAAACATTCCTTCCAGACCTGTCGAACGTTTTTAGAAATTGGCTCGAGAACGACTAGATTTCCGTTGTACAAGGAACTTGATCTTTATTTAACTCAACAGTAATATTATTTTGTTCATTTGTATTAAGGGTGGTTTTTCAAGCATATGCGCGAGCTAATATATCTTAACTTCAATTCAGAGATGATTCTGTTGTGTTCGCTGCTCAAGGGATTTTTTTTTCATTTTCTAGCAGAATGTTCCTTCCTTGTTGAGGATATTTTTTGGGGGACGAAGAGAGTTTGGAAAAAATTTTTATCTATAACTAAACCCTATGAGTTTTTCGTTCTCTGCATATCATAAGATACGTAATATTTCATTTTCTCTTACGTTATGTTTGTTTTATCAATCTTAATTTTGATCTTTGTTTGATAAATCATTGCGTTTCAAGTAAATTCTCTCGGTCATCACATCCAGCAGAATTTTCACTATCATTGTTGTATTAAGAACATTCTATTTATTATTACGTTGCAGTTTTTTTTTTTTTTGTAAAGAAAGTTCTTCCACCATTCATTCATGATACAAATACGAAGAACCGCGTGTTCTAGTAGTTGTCAGTGCGGGGTTGCAGTAGTGAGGTAAACAATAATTTATTTCCAGTGCATGAATTTAGTTTTTCTCCACTGCGGTTCGATGCGCACACCAGTTTCCGGACTAAGTGGAGGAGTTTAAAAATCCCGTGAAACTGGTTGAACAACTTTTCGAGATTACAATGATTTAACCAAAGGATTGACTCCCTAATTATAAGATGCAGCTACGAAAACTGCTCCCGATTTACTACATACAAAATACTTATCATTTGCAGATCGATTATTTCAATTCTTCCCGGATTTATTGGTTTATCAGTCGCGTTTCGACATTTTGGGACATCATCAGCGGTGGGTATGTGTTCTGATTCTGGCAACAAACATTTCCACTATTTCCTCATAACAAATGACTCTTTTTTTTTTGTAAAATATGGTTAAAATTACTCACTTTCAGTATCGTTCTATCAGGTATCGGCCTTGCCCAGCAATTTATAGCTTCCATTATAAACTTTTAGAAAACAGGCATATTAGCAAATTTAGTCGCGAAAAAACTGCCTGCCTCTGCACAAATTTAGACTGCACTCATCCCGCTGCAAATTTTCTCTCTGGAAAAAAACGGTGGTTTGCAAGTTCAAAAGTACAAATTGCTCCGTAAACTGTTCTACCTCAGCATATTTTTGGTCAGAGAGTTGTCATAGATCCCCGTCCTGTGATGCACCTTACAAACCAAATAATTTATCATTTATCATTTGCATAATTTTTTAACAAAAGTCAACCGGGTACGCTGCGTTTTTTCCGGTGTAAACACAAAAATCTTTAGATTGTAGCGTTTTTAACCATTATTATTATTTTAAAAATCACGCTACGGGTACACAAAACACACTACATGCACAAAACTATCAGTACTATATACTATAAAACAATCTTTTTTCCTCCAAAAATTGGAACAAGGAACCCATATACTCACCTCCCAGGCTTTAACTATAAGTAGTGAGAAAATTTAATTGTTACTTATTTCATATCCAATACAATAAGATATTTCTCTGATAGAATGGAAACTCTCTACAAAAGAACCATCTCCATAACAAGAAAATATTCAAAAGGTAGTCCTCAAAGTCCCATGTTTTTAGTCAGCTTTGGACCAAAAGTAAGTGGCCATGTGTCAACTTCTTCAATGCATCTGATCGTCTGAGGACCAACGCTGTCATTTTCTTTTAAACATATTTATTTTTTTATTTACCTCATTGATTTTTAATTTGGTTCAAGGTCCATTAGTCAAATTAGAGAAAAGTATTATGATAAAATCAAACATTTAATTTTAATAATAAAAAGGAGACGTCACAAATGAAATGTGGAATGGTCCACTCCTGGCTCTCAGCTCCTCAATTATAACTTCAACATTCACATACAGCCATAGAGTGTATTTTGTCTTATCAAACTTGCCTTATATATAAATTTGTATACAATTATAATATTAAGTGTCTAAGATGTTATAAACAGACTATTTAATTTTATACCCCTAAGGGTAAAATAATTTAATTACATTTAAAATATTTCACCCTAAGAGGTGGTGGCTTAGGTAAAACTGGGCAGTGAATGAGAAAAAAATTTTTCTTATATATTATGATTCATTTTGAGCGATGCAAAACTTGCTTATTTAAGCAAAAATAAATTTAATATTGCCTTTTTTTAATTTAAATAATTGAAATCTTTCAAAACTTCCTCAACTTACGCTTTAATAATCTAAATCTAATAATAATCATTTACTAGCTTTATAGCCTGGTGGCCAGGAAGACAACAAAAAGTGTTATTTCTCTTTTCTTTTTTTTCTTTTTTTGTAAATCCTGATGCCCATCACCTATTATTTGTTGTGCACCCATTTTATAGTATCTCAACCCGCCCAACACTAATAAAAACAAAGTGTAAAAAAGTTTAAACAAAATCTGTACAATAGTTCCCATATTCTCATATTCACTTTCTGATATTGATTTTCACACACACACACACACACACACACACACACACACACACACACACACA
>CM077104.1:34833007-34859855 GCA_039619505.1 Cimex hemipterus | reverse complement strand
ACACACACACACACACACACACACACACACACACACACACACACACATATATATATATATATATATTTAGTTACCGTTTACAATTAAACTATTGTATTTATGAAAAATCAGTATAAAATCTCATTTAAGATAAATAGATGACGTTTTTCTGAAAACTTTTTTGTTATCAGAGAACAAAGCATGTTCGATTATCGCTTTCGTTCAACATTCCAGAGACTTGAAACATTTATTGCCCATTCACCCTCTCACTCCAACCGGAAAGTCCGGGTACATAACAATCGCGAATATATTGTAATAATATAAAATAAGGTCAAAAATTGTCTAATGAGAAATTTATATTTGTAATTGATTTCCATCGGTGTTTAAGACACAGATTTTCATCCAAGTTCTTTCCGATTTGAACTGAATCGGTTGATTATTTTTATTATCTTTATTTTATTATTATCAGTTAATATAATGCTAATGAAAGTTTGTACAACTAAACAGTAGATAAATTCCTGAAAAAGGGCAAAACGATCCGATTTTATTAGAATTTGCATTCCCATTTTTTTCTATCATAAATCTTGTTATGTAATAAGAAACAACCATACAAACATCACACGCCACAATAGTGCGTTATAATTTATTGTTACAACAGAAAACTCTAAAACCAAGTAAACATATATGATGAATTATTTTTCTGTTTAGTTTGCCTTGGAATTAAAGAGTGACTGAACGGATTTGAATTTAAATAGTTCTAATCTGCACACAATATGTACACAAGTGAACAGAATTGAGCCTTCAAAAATCGGGATGGGGCCCAGATACTCGCTGTCGTGCTCAAGTTCAATCATTCCTACACGCTCTCTATATGGAGCCAAGAATTGTACCCTCCAGTATTTGCAGTAAACTGCTTGCAGACTCGAATCACTATCACCCAGCTTTGGCGTTAACACCGGAAGAGATCAGTCTTGAACGCCCACATCCGAATACGTCATCGCCCCTCTCACATCACACATTCACGCCAATGAATGCATTCACTCTCAACACCAACTATTATTATTATATGCGATAGTGGACAAGCCTGTTCCTCCAAAAATCACAGGACCAAAATATTCGCTGTCTTACTGAAGTAAATAAACATATTCTGATGAATTATTTTTCTAATTGGTACGTAAAAATCTATTTACGATTTTAACATTTTACTACTATACATATTGCACTCGTTAATCGATCTATCATTTTAACATTAAGTTTAACATTCGGCCTTAATATCAAATGGGTCAATAATAATTGTAAAAATGTTCAATGTTGAAGCCCGTAGCTATAGCCATCTTTTGGTTACTTATTTAGCTTGCCTTTGTAGCATTTTTTAAAATTATATATTTTGGATTTCTTAAAGACAGTGATAAATATCAAGTGATACGTATATGATTGGTTTACTCGAGAGCATTAAAATTTCCAACTCTTGGGATTGAATTTAAATTAATTTAAATGAATGATAGCATAGTTTATGCCTGCCGATGTATAGATATATAAGGGGCTAATTTGTTGTTCAGAGAAATTAATCAAAACATTATATAATAGATAAGGATGAAATGGACACAACAATTTGAAGAAAGAGCAATTATTAAGAATTAAAGAATTTAATTAAGAATTAAAAACGTTCAACAGATTAGAAGGTGTATATCATTTATCTCGAAAACCTTCTTTTTTTCTTAACGTAGACTCAGTCCCACAAAATGTAGGACACCACAGTTTAATGCAATCGAGTTCTTCACTCCAACACTAAATAATTAATAACTAACCAAACCGTGGCACACTTGACCTGATAATTTTATATTTAACTGTCACATAGTACAACCTATCAGAAATAAAAAATGTATGTTCAAACCAAGTTTTAGTTGTATAAAATGCGCGTTTTTACATTAAGAAATATTTAAAAGGTAATAACATTACCTGTCATTTGCAAAAAGTCAAATATCACCAAGGCCGAAAGGAAGATCGAGCGGACCCAGAGGCGTTTACCAATGAGTAATTTATAAAGATAAAAGACTTAAAGACTTCTTAAGTGCAATAAAATCCTTAAAACATGCAAAAAATGTAATAAAGATAAAATCTCCCATTTAACATAGTAAAAATTATATTTTCTTAATAAAACTAGTTCTTTTTTTAAACATTATTTGTGATGTGATTGTTCATTTTATAATTAATCGAAGTTAAATAATCGCACGGCGGAAGAGACTTTTTAAAAAGGAGTTTTTATTGTAAAAAGATTACAATAGCGGAACCGACACTATGACGAACAGAACGCAACAGTAAGAGTGAGCCCCTTCGTAGTAGATACGAGGGTTTTTGTACATTCTTGTTTTAATTAGTTTAATTGGTCTAAGGGCTGATGTGTTTGGTTGCAATGATAAGAAGGGATAAGAAGGGCGCTTTATCATCTCTGGCCCCTAAGCTAATTGGATGCTGATATCTGGCTGGCTGATAGTCTGTCACCTCTGACCTGCTCGACTTATCTGAAGGGCTGGTTGTCTACATGACGTGTAGGTCGTTTCTATAACTCCTCCGTGTTGGTTGAACATTTTCATCTTGACGGACTTCTTCATTTGTTGATTCCATCTCGTGTGACGGTTGAAAAGTTTTCTTACGACGCCAGCGGAGAAAAGCAATCGTGGGGACAGCTAACATTATGCCGATAGATATTATAATATAAATGTAAATATTTAAAAACCTTGAGGGAATATCCTCTAAAAGTTGCATTTTTATATTTACTGCATGTAAAATTTCAAAAGATATGTTGGTTTTCACTTGGTCAAACACATCAGCTATAGTTAACAAAACTTTTGTTTCTTTAAAAATTGGTATTGTTTTTTCATTTAACAATCTTTCATTTCTACTTAATTTCATTAAGCTAGTATTTGTTAGGAATACAGTTTCATTAGTATTATTTCTAACAATTACAATTTTCTTAGTCTCATATGCTAGATAATGGTCGATAAAAGGAACAATTCCGAAACGCGCCTGAATTAACAAGAAAAAACCAGTATAGGTAGACCAGGTTGTAATTATGAAACAAGAGATTTATCCTCTTGCAGGCCATAGGAAGAAATCTTACAAAATTCAAGTGATCGTTTTTTCAAATGGTAGTTACAAATAATCACATCAGTTATCCAAGAAACGGAAAATTGTTAATTCGAAAAGAAGTAAACTCTTATAGATGAATACAATTAATTAATAAAACATAAAGTTGGTTTACTTATTATTTGTAATTTTGCTGAACAGTTGATTCTGCTAACCGAAGAGTTCATTAGACCGAGAAAAATCGATACAAATTTTTCGACGACAAAGGCTAAATGGGACAATATAAAATTGTATTCAAATTTGTTGGTTAATATCAGAAAAATTTGCATGTGGATTTTTTAAATAATAATGTGTGATGTTTAGTGACCGTTAATCGATAATTATTCAGAAATCGTGAGATGAGGTCTGGTGTGACGTAAGTTTTAGAATAACATTTTCTTTATCGTGCCAACGTTTCAATCTTTATTGAGATCATCTTTAGGGCCTGGGATTTACAAACTTTATTTAAATTTAACAAATGCATGTAGAATGTGGGAAAAAAGTGAATTTATACAATACAATTTTTTTAAATTCAATGAAAGTATTTGTTGAGTGAGTACAAACACATTTATTGAATATAAAAAACAGTTTTGCATTGTATAAATTCACTGTTTTACACGTCTTACATGTAATTGTCAAATTTAAACAATGTTGATAAATCCCATGCGCTGAAGATGGTCTCAATTAAGATAGAAACCAATTAATTAAGGTTTTCAGTTGAGACAAATTAGTCAATGGCACGAGCGGGATTCGAACCCACGATCTTCGGCTTGATACGCCGCTGCTCCAACACTTGAGCTATCGTGACCTCGATCCACTCGGATATCAACTTTGGTTCAATTACTTGACATGAATAAGATCGAAACATTTTTTTCCTAAAACCTACATCACACCACATCTCACGATCTCCCAATAATCATTAAATAATAATGTAAAAACATTATTTATTAATATAACTTGGATGTTTCGGGAATTATCGACTACTTGTAACATGTTTTCTCCGCGTGCAGTGCTGGCCATAGTGTGAGTCTTAGCGTACATAACATATGTAATACGCATATTGACGTAGAGGATACAAATAGATCTTAAAATACACTGCATTCCTCATAATTCAGAAAAATGTGGATCTATTTTTTCTTAAAATGTAAATTTTGGAGTGTAGGAGGCCTTTAGCCCACAAATTTGCGAAAGACGTGAATCGCTGTGTTATCGTTTTAATACAGGGCTAATAGAACAGACATTTTTATAACTCAATCTCTCAGTTTCGTGCTAGGTAAAATCAATATTAACTTTTTTCATAGCAGGATATCTTTATTTATTAGCGTTTTATTTTTTTTTATTTTATATTTAATTACATTACATAATTCACATAACTTGTACAAATTATACTCTAAAGTGTCTCAGCCCCTATTCTTTGACATTCTGTTAAAACAATCGTAGAATTTAAATGGCACCTGATTGTTTGTTAATGGGAAAAATTGTACAAATATTTTACCAAACCTGGATGAGAAAATGGGGGTAACGACTACTACCAGCGTTTTGCTAGAAAAAGTGAAATTTGTACCAAGGGAGCTCTGCTGATCCATCACATTTTTAAAAATAGACCAGAAAGATTAGCTGAATCGTAGGTCTTGACGTTGTCCAGATCGTAACTTTCATTTTTTATTTAATTGTACAATTTTGCACTTTCTTTTAAAAGTAGTATATGCATTTAAAATGTTTAATTAAGCAAGGAATCATTCGTTCTTCATACATTGACTTTTTCCTCCATATTTCAGATTTGTCTTCCTGCAGGGGCACCTGATTTATTGAAAAGAGATATCATACGCTGAAGAGGGCTGCCCCAAAATATATTCATTTCTCGGAACTGATTTTTCTTTATCCGTTTTACAAATTCTTTTAAAAATATTTCATTACGATTGAGGATTTTTGTTTACAATACGTAATTTAATTTGAAGGTGCATAGGGATATTTTCAATTATAAATATATTCAGTTTGATTGTACAAATAATCAGTATTATTTTCCCACTTCACTTCAGTAATTAAACTACATTCCTCAGAAAAGAGGTCGAGGGGCCATCCTCTCGAGGCGTTTTATGGGATTGTAGGGAGGGGTTCTGTTGGAAAATGATTTGACAAAACTATAGGTTATAGGAGAAAGTTTATGGCGGAACTTTAAATTTTGGAGGAATTAATTTTTGGATAAATGGAATATTAAGGTCTGTTTACATATGGTATGTCCGTGCAGATCTCCCTAAGCAACCGCAGGATCGGGGTCAGGGGATAGTACAGCCGTGTCAGCGGCAAAAGATGCAAGGAGGGTTGGTAGTGCGAACATTTGCACAAGGACATAGATGAGTGTTTCGAGCACACTGCCCTGCCCCGCGTTTTGTGTAACCGCCTGCCAGAGAGCAGTATTCGAAGTAATCTGATCTTGTCGAACCCGAAAGAACCGCTTTGTTTGGAAAGAGCGGAGGATCGAGTAGAGGGTATTTGAAAGAACACGGTTTAGTTTGTAGAGGAAGATCGCCTGCAAACACTTGTACCACATCAATACCAAGAGATCTTCATATATCTTTTTGACATGGAAATGTCTTACGGTTGGGGGTCAGTCCGAAAGTTTAACACGGAAGTTGTTACCACGCCCGTGCGTGTGTGTGTTACCAAGACCGTGCGTCGGTGCACTGTTTACCAAGGATACGCGAGAACGAACTGGTGGTCAGGTGTTTTTAAAGTCACGACGCGATTGATCCTTATGATGCGAAGTGATTGACGCCTGTGACGCGACGCGACGCGATTGACGCCTGTGACGCGGCGCGATTGATTCTTCTGACGCGACGCAATTGACGCATGTGACGCGACGCGATTGACGCCTGTGACGCGACGCGGTTGTAATGAGCTTCCAAATAAAAACGATCCTCAAATTAATAATTAATCGTTCCCTGATAATTTGTGCGAGTGTGTTTAAATAGCCATCATAAGATCCATGTACAGATGTATCTGCATGCAGTGTAGATACTCGTTCCATTTTTTATTTTTTCCTGTTTTTACGCGTTTGGGGGTTGATTGAAAAGACAGTTCTTTCCTCCACTGCGACCTGAGCAGATCTATTGTGGATCCCCTATAGCTTATAGCCTACCTTGGAAAGTGCGCTTCCTAATAATTATTCCTTACAAAACTGAACACTTTCCTTGGAGCCATTGAAAAAGGTTTTATGATAATAATAATAAATAAAATCAATGAAGGAAAAAGATTAACTGAAAGTGATCATAACTAATATAGAAAGATAATGGATTTAATTTTAAACTAAATAAATTGAGTGGTGCGTTTAATTTGGCCATCCGTGTATTTGACCTCAATTTGATAAAATCAAAGCAACCTTTTAATAAAAATTCATTTAAAACCAAACAAAATTTGTTTTATTTGATAGGGTCGACGGTATTTTATAGATTGAGTGGGTCTAAAGGTCTACATACATCTGTGACGTGACATTGTAACTGCCCTTATTTCCGCCCTCTGTGTTCATACAGGGCTCTCTATTGGTCAGTATTTTGCCGTGCCTTGCAATGGACCTGAGTGGCCAAAATGGCAATATTTTCAGATGAACTGTTCATTAAACGCAGAGATTTTGGATGAAGAAGAGGAACCACAAGCGAGAAAACGGAAATTGGCCCACCAAACATGGAACAAGAGAGGGACAGAAGAGGAATTTGCTACACTTAATAAAGAATTAGTACACGATGGATGGGTGCTGTATAACTTAAGGCTTAAACTTCTTAATACAAATACGATGTACGCACGAATACTCATGTTACTTCCCTAGAGGATTAGATGAGTAAAAGTCGAACACTACAAAATTTATACATTTTAAGGTAGGAACTCAACGACAGATGCATTCTCTGATTATTTCATCTCTGATGCTGGATCTCTCCCGTAACTATTTTTCCTATTTTATTCCGGATCCATGTAGTTTGAATTTACCTCATCAAACGACCAGGATTATTTCGCACGAACTCAATGAATTTTTCGTCATTCGAGATGTACGGCCGTGAAACTAAAATGTCGCCAACAAGAGGTCCAACGATCGCGGTCCGGTGAAAACAGCAGCACTGTTGGCACGGCCACGGTCGGGGTTAACTAACAACACCATGCACCATTCGGTTTTGAAGAGTATTTTCAAACCCGCCGATGGTACAAAATGCCGGTCACTGCACTGTTACGTCCCTGAAATTTCAATTTTTACAAAAAATTTCCGTGCTCCTCAATTGTACATCTTTCTTTTCTCATGCAGTTGAGGTTGATGTTGACGCTATATGCGATGGGGAAAATTTTCCGTTGCGACAGTTATGCAGCATATTGAAGAAGCCGGAGTTCATTCTGGTGATTCAACCTGCTCGATACCAACAAATACGCTGAGTGATGAAGTCGTAAAAGAGATTGAATTGCAAACTGAAAGACAGGGGCTTTCCCAATTCGAAGAACGCTTTCGACCTTGGCAACAAAAAATTCGTCCTTTTCTCAGAACAATGTTTTTCTCCCTGCCAAGAAGGGCTAATGTATGTCAATCTTTCCTATATAATTTTCATTTAAAGGTAATTTATTAATACGGTCTGATAATCGGGAGGAATCTTAAACAAGTCAGTTATGAAACGATAATAGGGTAGGCAGACCGTGAAGGATTCGAACAATTAACAGAATCAGGGCCGGCGATACAGGATCATGGCCGTGGAAGGCCTCGGCAAATTTCCACCATCAGTTTTGGCATTAATCGCCAAATTTCGTGATTCATATAAAACCGGCATCGGTGGACACTGGACGCGCTCTGTTAACCCAAGGACTATTGACTTCATACAAATATGGGACGAGATAAACCAAGATTAAAATTTTAAATCCGCACACTCCAAACGTCGGACTAAACGGATCAATGAACGGCTGAAGATTATGTTAAGCATATTGTTCTTCAAGGGGGATTTCCAAGTGTATAATCTAGATTCATATTTGCAAGTTTATACCCGCTTTGTCAGTGTGTTAAATATCGGACTAATTCGAACGGAAGCTAATTTTCTTTAAAACTTGTTTTATTATTTGTTTGTTTCAGGAGATAAGAAAAAAGATGACGTGATAGAGGTTGATGATGGATACGACTCATCATTTAAATTTAACATGGCCGAATGCTGCCAAAAAGATCACCTTCAGAAGAGGTAAAAGCTCGAGTTGAAGAATTGTATCTGTTCATTTGAAATTGTTTAATTTCAACAGGTTGCCGATTCTCAACTGGCTGCCCAAATATAGTTTGGACTTTCTCCTTAAAGACTTCATCGCCGGATTGACCGTCGGTTTGACTGCGATCCCTCAAGGAATAGCTTATGCCGTTGTAGCTGGGCTTCAACCTCAGGTAAGTTGGTTATAATCAACACAAATATTGTTTTGACATTTAACTTTTTTTTCAGTATGGGCTGTATTCTGGATTCATGGGATGTTTTGTTTACATGATACTCGGCAGTTGTAAAGACATAACAATTGGGCCGACAGCGATAATGGCACTAATGACACAGAAGTATGTAGAATCTCATGGAGCAGACTTTGCCATTCTTATGGCTTTTCTCTCAGGAGCTGTAATATTTGTACTGGGGTTGCTAAGGCTTGGTAAGTGTTTTCCTTTGATTGTGTCTCCTTCAAGATTAAAAATTTGAAAAATTACAGGGTTTTTGGTTGAGTTTATATCTATGCCGGTTACTGTCGGTTTTACTTCAGCTGCCGCAATGACAATCGCCTCGTCACAGATAAAAGGCTTGCTTGGCCTCCCAGGGAAAACGCACAGCTTTGTCGATGCCTGGATTAACGTTTATGAGCACATAACAGAACTGAGAATTTGGGACACTCTCCTTGGTATCTGTACAATTATAATTCTTGTGCTCTGTAAGGTGAGACCTTTTCTCAATGATTCCATTTTTTGTAGCAAAAAACGCGCAACACCCAATTTAATCTATTGTTAATCAGTTCCAAATATGTTTTCATTTACAATATATATTTTCTAGAAATTGAAAGAAGTTTCAGAAACTTGGAATGGTGATACGCCTCTGAAACATGGAATAAAAAAAGCCGTATGGTTGCTAGGTTTAGCTAGGAATGCTGTTGTTGTAATTGTTGGCACCTTGCTCGCCTATGTAATCTCACTTTATGGTTTGCAACCTTTTCTTCTGACAGGTATGTTTGAAATTTTAAATTTGATAAACTGAAATGTTAAACATTTTTTGTTAATTTTAGGAACAGTTGGCTCTGGTTTACCTCCTTTTCATCTGCCTCCTTTTTCGACCAAATCTGGAAATGAGACTTTAGGTTTTATCGACATGACTAAAGAGATGGGTTCAGCAATTGTTGTTGTTCCTCTTATTGCAATTTTAGAAAGTATTGCCATCGCCAAAGCTTTTGGTATTTTTTTTTTTTTTTTTAAAGCTTCTAGCTTTTATGTATTTTCTGTATGTAAAATATACTTATGTTAATGTTAATTTTTGTAGCAAAAGGGAAAACAATAGATGCAACTCAAGAAATGATTGCATTGGGTATGTGCAATATTGCAGGATCATTTTTTAGTTCATTTCCAACTACAGGGTCATTCACAAGAACGGCTGTGAATCATGCTTCTGGAGTTGTCACACCTTTTGGTGGAGTTTTTACAGGTATACAAAATCATCCGTTTGTTTTTATTGTCTAAAAGAAAAAATTATAATACATTTTACCTTAATATTTCGCTTCGTTTTAGGTGCTCTTGTTCTTTTATCATTAAGCTTTCTAACATCCACTTTCTATTTTATACCTAAGGCTACACTCTCCGGCGTTATTGTGTGCGCCATGTTTTACATGGTTGAGTACCATGCAGTCACAATGCTGTGGAGGACCAAAAGTAAAGCGTTTCACTTAATATTATTAATAAATCAGTTAATAAACTTTTTGTTTTTATTTCAGAGTTGGACCTGGTTCCTTTAGCTTGTACACTTTTATCATGTCTATTTTTCGGCTTAGAGTATGGTATGCTAGTAGGAATAACAGTTAATCTCCTTTTTATCCTCTATCAGTCGGCTAGACCTTCTGTTGCTCTCCAGTGGCTTTGGGTAATTTTTACACTAAAGCCAATTTGATCAGTTAACATCCAAATAATAAATACATTGTCATAGGTATCAGAGGTAGAGGTTCTTTTGGTGACACCAACACAATCCCTCGTTTTCCCTGCTAGTGACTACATCAGAGAAGTCATTCTCCAAAGTTGTGTTGCAAGGAGAAGTTCAGCAAAAGTCGTCATTGATGGTACTCATATACATTACATCGACTCAACCATGGCTAAAGTATGTGCAACTTTTAAACCAGTCTACTTTGTTTAATTAATTACGATTTCTTCCTTCCAGGGTTTGAAAATGATTGTAGAAGATTTAAGAGTGAGGGGTCAAGAAGCTGTGTTCTGGAGGTGGAAGGAATCTGCGATGTTTACTGTTTTGGGATTTGACCCTGACCTAGCGACATACTTCCGCTTTGAAGACTCGCTAGTCCAGCTTATCAGAGGTATATATAGGTTGTTATATCTCTTTAAGTTAATAAATTATAAACTTAATAAACTAATAAACTTTAATTAAAATCAATAATAATAAATATAAATAAATAAAATCAATCATCCTTGAAAAATGAAAATTAGCCTTTACAAAAAAAAAAAAAGAAAAAAAAAGTAATATAAAACACAACTTATTTAAGTGAAATTGTTCTGTTATTAAAATATACCATTGGTTAACTTCAGGACCTACTAGGGAGTCTGGTGATGGCCAAGGGGATTATGAAAAACTACCCACAGCGGAGGATGATTCTATGCCAAAGGCATGATCACTCTATCATTTGTGATAAAGCCCTTGTCAAAAACCTGAATCTCCATGAAAAGAAGTTTTGAGAAACGAAACTTGCGGTACTCACAGCCTAACAAACCTTTCAGAGAAAATATAAAAAAAAAGAAAAAAAAGTAGTACTTAAAACGGCTTGATTTTTCGTTCTGATTATTTAAAGTGTTAGTTTTAAAAGCATTCCTCACCCCTGAAATTGGGAAAATTTCAAGTGATATATTGTGATAGTATTACAAAATCAATTGGCCCATGGGTATACAATGCATTTAAAATGTTACCAATTTTTTTTTAAATTTTTGTTTTCTAGCGATTCATACTTAATGGAATGAGGTTTTATTTTTATATTTATACCCATATTAACTTAATAATTATAATTAATTGTATTGAACAAATAATTGTGATTAAAATATACAATTTTGTAGTAAAAGAAATCAAAACTCTTTGTTGAACATATCCATTATCCGGAGGCTGACTTTTTCTGTTTAAAATACAAATTAAACACTTCCAAGGAAAATAGTATATAAATTATAAAATATAACCGTTTTTTCAGGTGCAATACATAAAATTGTGAATGATATAATGATATAGTCTTACATATGTTGTTATTTATTATAAAGTAAATAGTTTAAATGGCACACCATTTGTCCAAAATTTGTGTTAACTATTTTTTAGCTCTGTTTGTACAAGGCATAAATCCTAAATATTTTGTATTTGTAGCCATTCTTGAAGGATGTTAACCTTAATAATGTTTGCCTTGTTATTATTTAAGAGAGCTACACATTGTTAATTGAATTTATGCAACACTTTATATTGTTATTTCAATTGTTCAAAAAAGAATCAGTCAGGATATGTATATTTTATGAAATATAGCACAAAGTTTAATTATTTTTGTAATTAGATAATTATTAAATGTTAATTCCCTGAGAATGTTTATTTTAACATTGCATAAAAAAATTGTCAAAATATATTTTCAAAAACAATTGAGAAGTTTATTTTGTTTTGAAGATAGTTACACAGTTGTGGATTAAGTGCAATATGTGTGCTGCTGTAAAACTTGCTGTAAATGAATGAAAAAGAAATGAAGCGAATTTTTTTTTTTTTTTTTTTTTTCAATGAGCAGACAATAAGTCAATCGAATGGCACAAAGCTTGTTATCAAAACAAGATGGATTGCATTTCTAAATAGCTTCTAATTGGTGAAGGTCAATGGCTTAATGTAACAGTCATCTGGTGATTTTTCCCATTTAGATTATTGAACATTTTTTGTGCCTACAGATTCAATAGTTTCATGGGTTTATTTTCCCAGTTTTTGATATACAAATTTGATAAAGAAGTGAGTGTAATATGTGTAAATCATTTTGAAAAATAACCATATCTGTAATGAAGGAATTGCAGATTTTACTGTTATTCTCTAGTTTACAAGTTAAAGCTTATATCTTAGAAAAAGGAACGTTTCTTGTCTAATCAGAGTAAAAGAAAAAAAAATGGATTAAGGGATGGATGGCCTTGTATGTGACGATGTATAAAAATAAAAATTGGTGAACCAGAAATGAGAAAAAAGAATAAGTGACAGGAAATTTGATGAATATGGTAAGATAATAGTTACTGAGGATAACTGTAAAGTTTTTACATAATGAACTCAGCTTTAAAAAATTGAAAAAGCATAAATTCTGGATATGGAAAACCAAAAATGTTTTGCTTTTGTTATATAGTTGTTGCTTTTCAAATGAGGATTTTTGATGCTTGATGGAGAACTCAACATATTGACATAAACCCTTTCACACTTCACATTCTTGCTAATAAGTACATACATTCCCAATGCATGCTTTGGACACAAAACTATTATTACTGCATACAATAAAACAGCTGTTTCCTTTAAGAGGCTTAGTGCCGTCCTTTAGCACAATCCTCATTACAGGTGGCATTCCTGCACACTCTCTATAAGGAGCAGGAATTTGCACCGTTCAATTAGGTGATACTTCAAACAACCTTTCTCTGTATGCTGGGTTTTGGCCCAAATGTATGTGTCTGTGTACCTATCCTTGCATGACCTATCTTAATCAGGTGAGGATGACCTAGTAATTTCCCCCGAGGGCCGCCTACAGCTGAATAAGATTTTTTTTCCTTTTTATTGATTTTTACATCTGTAAAATAATTACAACGATAAAAATGTTTTAAGAATAAAGTCACATGTGAGGTTACCCAATGAGGAGCCAACTTTAAAAGACATAAATAATGACCACTTTTCAATTTTATTCGTCACTATGTAGGGCATCACATGGCCATCCTGACTGATGGCCCTGAAAAGGAATTAATGGATTTTTCAATAATAGCTTTTTGCTACTTTTGGAACAAAGGAATTATTAAAGTCATGATGAGGTGGGAGGTTTGATACATAATAAAGAGGGTTAACAACTTTCTTAGGACCTTTTCAATAGGTTAGGAGTTGGAATGCTTGGTTAACCTCTAGAGTTACACACCATAAGTCCACACAGGTAAGGGAACCATGGTGTTTATTAATCTTTTGTAATTAATTAAAATTTCGATTGTCTATAGAGTAGTGGTGATAACAGTTTGTAACATCTGTTTAGTTCATTTTGTTTTAATGTTATGTACACATTCTATGTGTGTCATTTGACTAGTTAGTTTCATGTTCGACGGAGGGCAGTGAATGTTAATGTAAACAGGTGGTAGTGTTAAACATCTGGGTTAAACCCCAATACGTCTGCATATTATCCAATCCCACCCATAAGCACATCCCTAACTTTGGACATAAACTTTAACATTTTGTCAGTATATATATTTTCTCGTTCCCCTTTGTTTTAAACATGTAGCAAGGAAACTTTTCCATTTCAGAAACATGTCCAGTTTTCCAACTTTCATTTCCAAAATCATGTCAAACTGGAAAAAATAAATTGGGGCAAGCTATCGATACACATGCCTAACAGAATGGTCCATGATGATAATATGCTTTATTGAACTTCAGAAAAAATCACAAATAAGCTTTCAAAACATTTATTGACATAGACATCCATCTGCTAGAGGTCTTTGGTTAAACAATCAGAAAAGAAAGAAAAAGAAAACAATAGAATAATGTAAGATAATAATAATAGGCTAGGACATAAAGCAAAATAGTTCATTCTTTTTGTTTTAAAAATAATTGATGAATGAGGTTTATATTTTTTATATTGGTTGAAAATATAGGTCTTCAAAAAATTCATTTAGAACACTCTAAATAAGTTAATACAGACATAACTTTTGTAATAAAACTCAAAACTCGAGTAAGAATTTGTGTAATTAAAGTAGGCACATAGAGAAAAATCCCAAGCCCAATCTTGTTTAACCTGTACTAGAAATGTTAGCAGCACTCCAAAATTTTGAAATTAAATGTTAGCCATTTAAACCAAATATCCGTTACTTCTTAAACTTAAAATTGTTCATAATAAATTCTTCTCACCTATGGCCCCAAAAAGCAGCTGGACTCATTTGGCTCAAAGACCGTATGTTATAAAAAAGAATTACAAATAATTAAAACTTGGGTAAAAACAATGGACATCAAGAAATATTTATCGATAGGTTGTTAGTAAAATGAATAAACAAATTAATTTTAAAAGAAGAAATTATCGAACTCAGACACCCCACCAAAAATAAATCATTCATTGCTTGCCATACATACATTGGTGGAAAAAAATTGTGAATAGAACCACCTTTTCAAAAAGTCACAAAATAAATTGTGCACCATCTTTGTACTTTACCATCCCTAATTTTTAATTTAACTTAATAAGCAACCGCATTTAAAGTTGTATTTTTTATGCTGGCATCCTTCCCAGACAGGCCCATGCAACTAAAGGGTTCAATCCTAGTAGGAAGCATCACGTCTAATCATATGCCGGGCGGAGTCGTGGGATGCGAGAACACTCGGCAGGGGGCTTAGTTCGATTCGCCGTAAGTGATGAAGACGCGAAGTCCGAGGAGGTCAAGCATGCGGTCGATAAACCCGAATCCATTTCTTAAATAAGAAGAAGAAGAAGAAGAAAAAAAAAAAGAAAGAAAGTAGAAGACAGTCAGCACTTCGGACGTTCGGATTCGTAGATTTCTTGTATTTCTTCTCCCACCGACCCAGGGGCTTCGGTTGAATATGAGAGAAGTGTCGAATGGCGCATGCGTGCCCTCCTTTCGCAGCCGCCCTACCATCAAACAACCGTTTCTTCTTAGTCACAAAGAACTACCGACTTGGCACAGCTGAGAGCCTCCGAGTTCTACCGTCCCGACTCCCGATCAGTGGCCCAGTCAGTTTCGCTTCGTCGTCCTACACTTCGCTTCGTTTCTTATTTGGGAATGTCTTTTCTGTTGAGGACTACAATGTTAACGACACAACGAAACGTGTCAACAGTGATTCTTTTTTAAATTGTTTCATATTAGTATTTTCAATTTTGTTGAATATTTCAAAAGTGTATGTTCGTTAATCGACCTATCCGGAAAACATGGGAAATCAGGTAATTAGCATTATTTTAGAAAATTTTACAACAAAATTACAATTTTCTTTTTTTTTGTGTTCAATAATAATAATCGGAGTATTAAATAATTGAGGCCTTCTCGGTTTACACTTTTGCTATGTTTATGTTCCAAATGTGACTTGCCCTTTTCTGTTAGTGCCTACATGCATAGTAAATTGTATGACAAATATGTATTTTTGTCTTAATGTAAAAACCAGTATGAAAACTGCAAGGTTTTTTCATTTCCAAACATGTATGAAATTATTGTAAAAGTAATGGAAAAAGTGAAAGGCAAAATATTCTATGAAGTGTTTAAAATATTTTTTATACAAAATCAATTAAACATTAGTTTCCAAATGGTTCTTATGAAAAACGTAAAAATACCAAATTTGACCATTTATGTGTTGTTTATGCTTTATTTGCCTTTTACTGCATTACCGTACAACAAACAGAACAAAAGCCCAATATTGTAGAACATGAAGTTCGGTCGTTGACGATCGTTTTGATCTTCCTGCCGTCAGACAGACAGGGAGGGAACCGCGAGCTACACGGTCACAAAATGAAAAATTATGTTATACATAACTATTATACGAATTAAAACCGTTGGCAAAGGTCTTTCTCCTTTCTGCTTTGTTCGATCGTCGATTCTTAAGAGAAAAAGTACAAATCAAGTCTTATTCGCGTGGGAGTCTGCGATGGTCCGATCCTCGCCAAATAACGTACTTACGAACGAATTTCCCCTTCGTTTATCGATTATTTTGTCGTTGTCAGTCGGAAAAACTTCCATGGAACGAATAAACAAAATTCGAACCTGCCGTTATTTCCTAATTTACGATTTTTTAAATTCAGATTTGTAGTTATTGTTGTTTATAATTTGCTCCTTGGACGGTTGTTCATGTTCATGAAAAAATGTATTTCGACTTGTCCAAAAAAAGCAATTTCCTTTTATCGCTCTTCCAATACCATTTTATAATTATTCTTTCAATAATACCACACTAATAAGAGTAGCCTGCGTCAAAGCCTTGGATATCTTGTTTGATTGTTGATTGAAATTTAAGGAGCATATTATCATTGTTAATAAGAAAAGCTCTTAAAATTCTGGGTTTTGTTATAAGAAACACAGTAATTTTCAAAGTCCCAATTCATCACTGACGTACTAAACTCTCATTTCATCCTACCTTTGAATTTTCTATTGTATGGAATACACACTTTTCTTCTCATTCTGAATTTTTAGATAAATTTCAAAATAAATGTATTAGAATTCTTAATTTTCCTCTCTTCTCATCCTCAGAACTTTATAAGTATCTTTTTTGCTCTAAAACCTTTCAGCACTAACTGACAGAAAGAGTTTTACAGACAGAAAAAATCTAGTTTTTTGCAATGTAATCAATGAGCGACTAAATTGTGACTTTCTCAATCGATGTTATCACTTTCAATGTCCCAATACGTGCTACCAGACCATTAATGTATGTTTAATGTACCTTTTTTTAATAAACAATTTACATATTTCTTGGGTTTCTTTTCAGGAACTAGACAACTGTCCAACTCATTTTCTTTTTATTTATATCGATTTCGGGACGTCAGCCTCCCGTCATCAGTCTACATAATAAAAAACAATATGAATATTTTGTAGAACAGACTGTTTATATAAAATTAATTTTATTTAACCCTCATTGGTGTTCTGTTAATATACATGTTTCTTTTTAATTTTTTTACATTTTTCCTTTTTATTCACATAGTGTTTACATTTATTGCTATTTAAAGATTTTTTATTTGGTTTTATTACTTTGGAGTTCAAATCTTCTTTAAGGTTTTTACTAGGTGAAAGAAAGATTTGAACTCTACATTGATGATCTGCAGGTCGATCTACAAACATCATTTTATTACTTTACTATATATAATGTTATATTTCATATTCAGATAATTCTTAGTAATAATTTAAATGTTTTTAATAAAAAATTAATGTTACATAAATAGTTTGTATGAAATATGCACATTGTTGAAACCCAAGAAACATAAAAAGTCAATAACCGCAAAAGAAGAAAAAAACATATTTTATTCATCGATAGATAAAATAAGGAGAGAAGGAAATTGAATTGATTTAAAAAAATCTAAATTTTAATACATTTAAACGTAAATTAACGGTTATAATTTTATCGATTGCTTTGAAATAAATATAGTTGTATTATATAAAATATAAAGTTTACATCAGACAAAAATATATAAATATAATTTATTATTAATTTTTGTTGTTATTTTATCAATTTTGTTTATTTGCTACTTAAAACTGTCTATGACCTCGTGATTTATATAATTTATAAAAGGATGTTTGATCCGTGTGTATATATAAATAAAGAATACTTGTGCTTGTAATTTTGTGCCATGTTGAATACAAAAAAACAAAAATACAATGTTCGTAAAGGCTCAAAGAATCCACACTCTCTTATAAGTAATACAACAGTTGATTCTAATTAAATATCATCACAATCACGAAGTTGTAATAATTTTTTGCTGGATGTTTAGATTTTGAACTACATACAACTCAATTGTTTTGTATTCTGAAGATAATAAAAATAAGCACGTGTGAAAAATCAATGGACACAGACTGACCCAGTCTAGTTATATTTATTAAGCCTATTTCTGCATTTGTTTTTTGTTTTTTTCTGGAGGGTTGAAGAAAACATGACTTAAATCTTGTGTGTTGTCTCGACGGACATGCGATAGTTTTTTTCGCCCGTTATAATTGTTTTTCTCTCGTTTTAACATTAAACCTAGAAATAATTCAAGAATCTACTGGCAAAAAGTATTTAAAGCGTCGAGTCAGTGTCGGTGCACATCAACTGTCGTCTCGTTTAATGCGCGAACTTCAATCTCAGAGTGGGGCCGCACACGCCATATCGATTGGCTAATCCATTATCTTTATAATCAAACGGAATAATCGCTACTTATGGCGCGGCTTCCACATTTGTCTTCGCTGCCTCGACGGGAGGGCGAAGGATATGCTCGGGTCATGGCCGTCGCTTTATTTAATACATAATTCAGCCGGTCTTTGAAAATTGGCCAAGTCTTATTCTGTTTCCTTACCCCGTGCCAAAATTTTGTGCAATTTCTACGACAAAAAGGGCTAGTGTTTTGAGATCGGGCACGGTGAGCTTCGCTTCCTCTCGTCGGTGACTAAAGTGAGGGAGTAACAGTTTATTTTGACGTCAGCGAAATAAAAATAGTTTTAATTGACCGACCTTTAAGTACCTCCGGTAAAGTTTGAATTTATATGTAACGACAAAATTCATCGCGTATTTTATTTATTTCAATGTGAATTTTTATTCTTGGCCGTCCGATCAATTTTTTAAACCATTATAATAATGCAAAATGTTTCACCTTCCAACGTTTTGTTTATAATAATTAATAAAAATAGAATTAGCAATTACTAGGATTACATAGTTGTCATGAATACATTATATAGTTTTTTCTGATTGTATTAATCAATTGTTGAAATCGTGAAGAGCCGCCAAGAAGGAATATTTTAGAAAAACGCCTTTATTCCGATCATTTTCATGGCCTGGGCGAATTACCAACCTATGCTGATTGGAAAAAATCCATCACAGATGTAAATAATATACGTTTTGAACCTTTTATTTCATGCTCACATAAAGTGTGGTGCTATACGATGTCATATCTATTTAGCGAGAAATTGTTAAATGTGAATTGGTATTCTTCTTGAATAATTTTTGGAGTGTTCTAGGTTGAGGTAGTTTAGGAAAAACACTTTTTTAATTTTTTTGCCTTCGTTTCTACCTTTATTCGGGTCATATTCACGGCTCAAAAATATAGTATAAAACAACCAAGTATTCATATCATTAGGCATTGGCCACACACCACTTTTAAAAAGAACACAATTTTGATTTCGACAAAATAAAATTACTAAACACGGAAAAAAACCAATACAAACGCAACTTTGTAGAAATGGTTTAGATTAATAGAGACATACACAACATTAATTACCGAACATGAAAAATCAGCCATAGCTACGTTAACATCATAAAGGAAATAAACTATTAAACCTTAATTTTATATTTTTCTTTCTTTCATTACCGTCCTTAACAATATTGATCAACCCTTAATCACAAATCCAATCCAGAAAATCCCCATTCTAGACTTCCTTTGGGTTAAATAAAACCGCCTATGATCAAAGCAAAATTTCCCAGATTTATCTCTTTCCCTGCCCTGTCACAATCATCACATTCACATAAAAACAGCGCAATACGAATTCACGTTTCACAACACTTTCACACAAAGCCAATATGACGCCACAAGAATAGCACCACACTCTATGCGAGTATGAAATACGTGGGTCAAAATTTATTGTGTTTGTTCCAATCAACATATGTTTTGCAATATACCCAGGCCTTGAAGATAGACCCGAATAAGGTCGAAAAGAAGGCAAAAAATGAAAATAAATGTTTTTCTAAACTACCTCATTCATGACCTCTCAGGACTTCAACAAATTGCTATTAATGTTTACTCGTTCCATTGTATTATCAGTCAGAAATATTGATTAGCGTTTGATTTGAAAACGCTGTTTTTTCTTATACACTGTTACAATTGTCTTCATTTTTTTCTACCTAACCGTAATTCGACAATTTGTATTTCTTTTCTATTGCGCTAGAACTCAACTCATTTTATCTCGCATATGTATTTATATTCGTCCAGACGCGTCATCTATTAGACCAAAAAAGTACATGAAATCATAAATTTTATGCCAAAAACGTTAATTTCGGATCCGGTAAATATGTATATTGCATAAGACGTTGAGCCTAAAGGAAGTAATGCTTATGATAAAATTGTATAAGTTTTAGCAAAATTTTTCATTACAATTATCATAAATGTGAACAACTTTTATGCCAAAAAGTAAATGAACTCCGAATAAAAATTATTTTAAAAAATTAATATAGAATTTAGAGCTAGAACTATTCAGACGGGGCTTACAGCAGGGAATGATTACAATTACGATAGTTAACGCATAGCAAGGGAAGGAGTTTTAGATTAGTTTTCAGGAGACATATTGTCAGCAGTGTCGGATTACAGTTTCCTTTCCTGTAACTAAGGACGCTACTAGCCTAGCCAGATAATCCGAGGTAAAAGACAAACATGATGTTATAAATAAGGCTATACAAATGTTACGTAATTTTATCATCAACTTCAAATTCATTTAGGCTTAGTTTTGTGTTTTAACTATTTTACACGCAAAAACCTACTAAAAACTAGTTGATCTAAATCGGAGCATCTGAAGTTTAATTGTAAGAACGTGCCATAACAGAAATCTGTTTGTTAGTAAACGAATTTCATTTGGATAACAGATAGAGACACCTATCTGTTAGGTAACCTAAGTGATGAATTTTTACAAAATAAATGTAGGCGAACACAACGGACGACGAATATTAACTTGAATCGGAGAAGGAGGAGGGGTTTTAGAACCAAACAAGATCATTTTCACGAATGTAGCGATGATGGATTCTTTAATAGATTCAGTATGTTGGCAAAAATTTTGCTCACATATTCAAGGAAAGAAAAATAAATACAAACTCAAAAATACTAAACAAAAGTGGTACAATAATCAATGTAAACAATGAATAACCACCATCATCGTATGAAGAGGTTACAATCAACTGGTGGTTGAACTACGATCGGTGATCCCTTCCAGAGTCGATGCAACGCTCCCTTCTCTGATCTTGGTTCAAATTATGAACGACGTCCTAGTAACACGGTTTGAACCGAGTCTTGTACAACGGGCCCCAAGGTGGACTAGATGTTTTAAGGTCTGCGACGTTTCAGTTGTTACGGGAAAATATATCTTTTTGAACTGTCTTTCTCATAAACGACAGTAGTTACGTATTTATTTTCATATGATGGAAACAATTTTAAAACTTAATTATTACAATTTAAAAACAATTTATAGGATGTGCAGAGGCTATAAATTATTACTCCTAGTCTTTCTTTAGTTAATTGTCTTTCTTTAGTTGATAGATTTGGAGAAATAACTAGTTAACTTCTTCAACCAACTGATTCAGTGACTACTAGTTATTTGTCCAAATCTACCATCGATGAAATAACTGTTTATATCTGCCATCTTTTAATTAAATTTTAAAGAATGATTATTAAATTCATCCATATATGTACTTAATAGCCATAATTGACCGTATTAATTATAATTTATCTAAGACCTTGGTTGAAATGTAAACGCTTTTTTCACGAGCGGGATTCGAACCCACGACCTATCACTCAAACCACGAATTATAGCCCAAGTGGTTTGACCAGCGGTATATTGAGCCGAAGGTTGTGGGTTCGAATCCTGTTCGTGTCGCTAGCTTTTTCATCTCAACCAAGACAATAGATAAAAAGTAATCAATTTAAATAATTATTAAGTTTTCGCAGACTTAATAGACTCGTTGATTAAAGTTGCTGTCACTTACGTAGATAGAAAAAGAGCTACAAGTTTTAAAATATGTATTTGTGAGTTTGTGAATGCAACAGTATAGAACGGTATTTAAAATTTTCTCAACCAATATTAAGAATATTGTAATTACTTTCGAAAGGGAAAGAACTAAAATTGTAAACATAAGATTCACCGGTGACCTGTGAGCAAAATTGTTTTTGAAAACTGACAATTACCCGAAAACGACAAGTGAAGATAGACTAGACACAAGGTCAACCGACAAAAGCTATTCTTGATTTTTCTAAAAATATGTAACAGAGCAAAGCATATTCGCTTGTAAATCGGTTTAGTACATTTTTTGTGAAAATTATCAACAGTAACGTTGATGATTTGGCAATTTTTTCTTACTCTTCGAACGATTGTCTTAATTTGGAGGAGTTTTTTCAGGCGTTTTTTGTAAAAAGAATATTATCGAAAATGTGAGAAAATTCCTAGACCTATTCATAACAATTCTGAGATTTCTCATTTCATAAATAGAGTGGAATCAAAATTGCCATTACAACGACAATTAATGTAAATTTTCGTAATTATGAATGGAAATGGTCGATAATTCTAATGATTTAATTAATAAATCGCTAGTTTTAAAATGTGAACGAACTCGACAAGAGTCAAAAATCGGTTATATTCTAAGATTTCCTATTGAAGTGATAAGCGAATTGTTGGATTTACTATCCTAGTTTGTGGTGATTTAAATCTGAAGATAGAAATGAATGAATATAATATCCTCGACGATTGTGTGGTACTCGTTGAAAAACAGTGATATGTCCGACCAGCAGTATTCACGTTCCATAAATATATTATCCAAACAAAGAACAATTTCGCAACTGTACTAATATTATGAATAAGTGAATAAATTAAAAATTGAATTGGATTGTTGTCGATGGGGCGGGGGCGGCGAAAAGTTTTGTGCAGCTAAATCCGTATTTAGAACAGTGGGGAAAGATCGATAACTTCTCTACAGACATCACGCTTCGATCCATTAAAACTGAGAAGTGAAAAAAAAGAGCAATTGTCGAGGAAATTAAACAATTTACTCAGGAGGGGGTCCTTCATCCATTGGATAATACAGAGTTTCGAGGGATTCGATATTGTTTATTACAACAATTCGAATGAAATAATTTCATTTTGAAAGTAGTTTGAAAAAAACACATAGAAAGAGTTTTATCCCGCTGTATTCAGTCATTCAATTACATTACTCATTTACTCTAATTTATCCTAATTATTTACTCGGGAAAAAGGCGTTTTAACATCCAACTTTTGATGTCGCGATTTCGTTAAAAATTCTGAAGTTATGATTTCACATAATTTATAGATTAGAAATACAGTGACATTTCGTTATTTCGTAAGAAAGTACCGCTCCTTTGAAAACATTTCGTTAAACCCGGTAATACAAATAGAAATATATTTATCAAAAAAACATTTTCACAATAGGGCTTGTTCCTTGTATAGCAAATAGAAAAATATAAAATAATTAAATAACAAAAAATTACAAAATGGAATGAAAGAAATAGTAGTAATTAATAAACAAAATTTGATTGATATTAACTTAATTGAATATGAAGGAAGGAGGGGTAAAGGAAAAATATAAAAGAAATAAGAAAAAGTGAATAGCCACAAAATTGTGTTAAATGTGTTAATTTAATCAAATGATGGATTTTTTCTCCAATAGCTTCACTCCAGAAAGCCCGAGGGGGTGGACCGACCTAACACCGCGGAAGGGAATTCCACAGACGCGCCGCAGCAACTCTAAATGAACCTTTTAAAATGTTTAAACTACGTAAATAATTAAAATTGAATATAATGAATAAGTATGATGGGCGGAAGTTTTTGATTTTAATTAACTAAAAAATAAGACATCGGTGTTTAAGGTAATCGAATAAATTCATATCCAGAATGAACTCGTCATATGTTCAGGGTTCGCAACAGTAGAGGTATAAACACTCAGGGTGACGGTGTTTTTGAAAAAAACCCATTTGTAAGTATGTCCAGCGGCCCTGCATTCGAACCCGGGACCTTGACCTTACAGTGACGAGCGCCGTGTCAAAGACGAAACCTCGCGGCCACCCACGCCCCCTATGTGTTCAGTTATTAAAAAGTATTCTAATTATTTTAGTAAACGTGTGATTAGATGTAGGTAGTACTGCAATAACTAAAAATGGTAAAGTAAGAGTTGACTAGCCTGAATTTTTGTGTCTAAAAGATAAATTTATATTTCCGAAGTAAATGTAAAGTCACATTCACCCTTCTAGCAACAATGCCTAAATAGTCATACCAAGATAATCTGGTATTAAAAGTCTCACCAAGGGTAGTAAAGAGCCACCAAAAGTAATGCAAGGAAAATTCTCAGTTGGCAGATGTATGTTGTAAATATTTACCAATTTGGATTTGAATGGTTAAGTTTGAGAAGCCCATTTGGCCAAGTTAGAATGGTCTTTGTTAATGAGTTGAATGAAATCAGGGATTAAGTGAGAATGACATTGTGTATAAATTTGGGAATCCTCAGCATATAAGTGAAATTAGGAGTAAATTAAACAAGGCGGGAGCTCTTCAATAAAAATAAACTATACAAACCAATGCATTTCAATCCCGTCGGGGTAACGTATTTTTTCTGCCTTCAAGGTCGACAGAACGTCTTTTAATTTGTAGTTTAGCATTGAAATCTTGATTAAAGGTATGACCAGAGTAGTCGGAGATTCCTAATAAGGATGGACCGACCTCCAGATTACGTAGACCTATTGGTCTATTATTATTACTAGCGGTGGGTGTTTTCAGGATTTTATGTTATTCCTATTACCACTATTGACTGCAACGCATATTGCCGACGAAGGAAAAATGTAACCACAATAAAAAATTACCTCAGACTTGTGGTTTCCTAAAGGGGATATTTCAGCCATGGAACCGGAAAATGAAATCCAAACCTTCATCAGATGGCATCTCTTGTCTCAAAATGAAGAGAATCCCTTCAGCTTTCAGGATTTCATTAACTTTGACGATGGCAGTTACTGGAACGCTTAACGCCGAATGGTTACGGGGTCCGACTCCTATTGCCACGCTAGCGGTCCTGGGTTCAAATCCCGCTTTAGCTCATGGTTTTTTGGTGGTTTGACCTCCCAGCTG
The DNA here is from genome assembly GCA_039619505.1 of Cimex hemipterus. Lineage (NCBI taxonomy): Eukaryota > Metazoa > Arthropoda > Insecta > Hemiptera > Cimicidae > Cimex > Cimex hemipterus. Next base: position 34,834,762 of record CM077104.1, on the reverse strand, counting down.
TGCCACCCAACCGGTTGTTGGGCAGGAATTAATTATTTCATTAAATTCAATAAGCTAATAAATTTCTGAAATCGTATAAAAAATGGATTCTCGGTGTTCATTAATAAAATACAACAGACCATGTTTTGAAAGGAAGTATCCTTTTTCTAAACTCATTTACAAAAAAGTTGTTATTATTATTTGCTTGAAATGAAATCTTCACGTTTTGTTTGGGAACGATTTGATACTTTGTTATGATGGTTCAGGATATGCGATTAAATTATAAAATAAGGTCAAACCTCTTTCTTTCTGTAGATATTTTTTTAAAACCATTGTTTGGAACTTGATGTTTCGAACCGGATGATATTAACGTGGCAAACAAATTGAGGTCGGCTCTTCATGTTACTAATCTGATTAATGACACGTACGTTCTTTACACATTATACTTGCGGCATTATTTAGGTTTAGACCAGAATGAAATGGCTATTCAAAACAAAATCGGCATTTTTTTTTGTTGAGGAAGCAAAAGGCTTGAATTTGAAAACAACATTATTAATTATATTACATATGATTTTTGTTTCTACGTTTTTTCCCTTCTTATGCTCTTATGCTCTGTTGTAGTATCATTCATTTTCTTTCTCGCCCTCTCCTCTCTTACGCTCTTTCTCCTCTCTTATTTTCTCTTTCTCCCTTCTCACTCTCTCTTTCTCTCTCTCTCTCTCTCTCTCTCTCTCTCTCTCTCTCTATTCTTTCTACCCCTCTCTCTCTCTATCTATTCATCCATCAGTCGATCTATATATCTATATCTCTCTTTCTCTTACACTACTGTCGACTTTAGTGTAGCTTTCGATAGTGTGCAACGTGATTTGCTGTTAGCTATTTTGAAATTACGAGTTTCTCTCAAAATGTACTAGAATGGTTTGGATCCTATTTAAAAAAAAATGGATTTCAAAAAGTTAGAACCAACGGGATTTCTGAGAATTTCTAGAAATGTTTCTTTAATATATATGCACTGATTTGAACGTATTAGTTTCGTCGAACATGGGTAACATAAACGGTTGGATCGAAATCATAAACAAAAACAGTTATGTGGTCTTGTAATTTGGTGTAATTCGTTACTAATCGTGGGTTAAAACTAAGCCAGCAAAATGTATATTTATGATGTTAGGGTACAGATCACAGTTAAGCGGGGCATGAATAATGTAGAAACATTTGTTTAGAAAACACGGTGTTTGGAATTATATAAAAATTTTAGGAATTCAAAATAACCTAACTTGGCATAATCAAGTAAGTTCAGGTCTGTATAGTATTAAAAATCGTTAAAATTACAAATTAATTATTTAAAAAGTTGATTATTTATTATTATTGTGGATTACCGGTGATGTGGATTGCATTAGCCACAAATAGTTGCCAATAAATGTATACATTTTGGTAGAACTGTACTTGAAACTTGCGTCCAATCAAAGAATGGAAGATAAATATGTTAAGCTGAGAACATTCCGATAAATTACTTACGAAAATATTTTTTTTTTATAAGGTGTTAAAAACGGCTCGACCCAAATGTCTGTAAAAAAATAAAATTAATGACCCAATTAGATATTGTACCAACTACGGAACAAAAAAATACAAAAACTCTTTTTCTTATACAAACTTCTGAAGCAAACTAATAAATTGCCAAAATAAATCAAACAACTGTAAAAAATTAATACATTCAAAGTAAACTTCAAAAATAATTACTTCAAATGTTTATATATATATATATATATATATATATAT
>CM077104.1:34818913-34832607 GCA_039619505.1 Cimex hemipterus | reverse complement strand
TCTCGACTCAGCAGATATATATATATATATATATATATAAAGTGGGAGGTTTATGGGCCGACAAACAACTGAGGTCATCGCCGGCTCCCCGCGTGTATACCTTCTATTTCCTATCTTTCTCGCTTATTTCGTATTGAACTGTTGAGCATCTCAATCTGGCTACTGACTCTCTGCTTTTACTTGTATATTATTTTATTATTATCGTTATTTTAAAATGCTAGTCTCTTGTCCGGCTGTCAATTTAAGAATAGATACACAACATAGAATACATAACATATATATCGCCACAAACCTAGAAGTCTGATCACATTCACTCCTCCCCAGTACTTGATATTCCTCGGGGCGGGGTAAATAACCCCTTCCTTTCATGCTTAAATTACATTCATTAATTCAGTAAAATATAAACAACATACAATGCTAGCATAAAAGTCTGGTCACATTCATTCCCCCAGAGTATATTTAGAAGATTGTTGTTAGATTTCTCCTGTTGTTTAGATTGTTGATATTCCTCAGGGCGAGGTAAATAACACATCCTTTCATGCAAATAAATTACATTCATCGTACTGTATTAGCATAAACACCACACAAGGACGTCACAAATACTTCAGAGAACACAAACACACATAAACTATAGACATTTGAAAATCCCTATAGCTCTCGGGTACCGGTACAGCGATTTGTGCCCGCTGCCATGCCCCAAGACTGCGTTCTAAGCGCAAAATATCGCCTATAAACGTCGAGCCTTTTACAATGGAAAAGGTGCTCGACTGTTACTCTATCTTTGCGTAATGCTTGTATGTATGAGTAGTCTTGTCAGTAGGACCTTTTCCCGTTTTGACCATTTTCCGTGAACCAGGGACCGACGCCGACGCTTTCTTAACCTGCCACAGTTTGGCAGGGTTATTTCTATTTTTCCGAGCCCAGCGGTTTTTCCATTCTTCTTTTAATGTATTTGAAATTAATAACTTAAGATCCGCTGGATGCCTTGGTTGGGAAGCGTAGTGAGGTCCTCTGGCGGCTTTTTTGGCCGCCCTGTCTACTGCTTCGTTCTCGGCTATCCCTTTGTGGCCGGGAACCCATACCAATACGATCTTCTTCTCATCAGTGTCGATCCCTTTTAATTGTTTTATTTTACTAATGTGTCCACGGAGCTTCTTCTTCTGAGCTTCTGGACCACACGGAGCGAGTCGGTATATACTACATATAATTCGTGACGCTGACTTTTTATTATGTTCAGCACGAGGGATATGGCATTTAGTTCCGCCGTGCACAAGCTCGCGGCGGGAGGGAGTGACAATATTTTTGTTTCTCCTTCCGTATGCGCGGCACACCCCACGCCTCTGTGAAGACGGATCTCGTATCTCTACATTCGTTTTTCAGGGCTTCAAAAATTCTTTTATAGACGTAGTGGGGTGTCTCGTTATTTTTTAATTTTGCCAAATCCCACAGTATTATGAAGGCAGGGAGTAACCGGGGGGAGGGGGGTCAGGTAGTTTTTCTGCCTTCACTTGATTCAGGACTCAGGTCTACTCTCCGCGCCTCTAATGTTTCCTTGGCTTTGTGGCCAGCGGCTCGTACGGGTCCTCAAGAGGGAGTATCTTTCGCTGGAGTTAGGGTCAAAAAGAATGTATGTAAGAAATGGTTCGGCTTTGCCCATTTGCTCGCATAATATTTCAACGTTATTTGTTTTGTTTTTAGAGCAGGGGAGAACCCCTGCCTCTACATTTGCTATCGAGCGGGCTTGCCGTGAACGCGCCTAGTCTTAGGCCTTTCATGCTGTCTAATTTTTTGAGGCGCGTTCTTCTTGCCGATAGGCCTACAACAGTAAAATAATTTCTGGCCCAGCAGCGTTTTAAAAAGGGTCATTAATACCTCTCTTTCCGCTCCCCACTTAAAGTTCGAGAGGTATCTCAGGAGGTTGATAACCCGCTTCAAATTTTATAATAAGTGAAATAAATGTACCTATTTTACTTACAATTAGTCTTGCTCATAACATTTTTTATAGCATTCTCATCATTTAATTTTAATTGCAATTTTTTCTCTCAAATATTTTTTTTTGCTATAAATATGCTATATATATATTAGTAAACTGTGTAAATTTACTAAACATTTTAGTACACATTCCGATTATAAATAATAATGTTAATTATTATACTGAATTATTTGTTTTACGGCTAATGGGTAATTTTTATTGTTCTGTAAAGCAGATTATTTAATGTGTTTTATGTTAGTATTCTTTATTAATGTTAACGTTTATATGTAAATTATAACCCAAGTTGGATGTAATGTGGCTAAAAAACCGCTATCAATCAATCAATCTCTCTTCTCTCTCACATACTCTCTTATAAAATGCTATAACGAATCATTAAATAAACGCGTTGAACAAATTAAGTTTTTTTACTTTCAGTAAACCTTGTTCGAGTATCATTATCCTAATTTGCTTCCTCGGATAACGAGTTGAATTGTTCAATTACGCAGATAAGATTTTTTTGCTACTTCTACTCTAATTTGCTTTTATGATATTTTATACATATTCACAAATCAAGTAATTTTTGTAATTCAATTATTATGAGGTGTTTGCAACATACAGATTCTGTTTGTTGTCGTCATCTTGTATTTTTCACATTATCAATAAATGTGTGGAGATTATTAATCGTTAATCGATAGTTATTCAGCAATCGTTAGATGCGGTCTGGTGTCAGAAAAACATTTTCTTTGTCGTGCCATCGTTTTGATCTTTATTGAGATCATTTTCAGGGCTCAAAGTGTTTGTTTTCTGCGTGATTGTGACATACTTGCATTGTTCGTGTTGAAGAGTGCCCACTAGAAGGAAAAAAACCAGTACCCTGAGGGTTGATATTACCATGACCTCTGCTGTTTCGAACTCCCATAAAAAATAATAATAGTTTTAAAACACCGATTTTAGAAATTGAAAGAATCCTGCTGTGCAGAATGAGAAATTTACGAAAGACAAAACAAAGTGTATACCGGAGACAAATTCAGTATAATTTCCTTTCTTTTTAAATAAGTATGTGTCAATATTTTTACCGTACCGATGCTAATGGTTGTTGGAGAGGAAATTATATTGGGTTGTCCGGAAAATAATGCAGGATTTTAAGTTTTCATTTAAAATATTCTGTTTACGTTTACAGGATTACTCATTTGTATGAATGTCAACACTTATTAATCCTCTTCCAAATGATATTGTTTGTTTACCTCTGTAGCATTCCGCTACTTGGAAATAATTCAGTCATCCTTATAATGTCAAAGCGAGAATTTCGTACGATTTTCTTTTACGAGTTTAAACTCGGCCGAAGCGGAGCCCAAACGGCTAGAAACATTAACCAAGTCTGGGGCGAGGGTTGTGTTAATGAGTGCACTGTGCAAAGGTGGTTTAAAAAATTTTGGGAGGGAGATTTCAGCCTTGAAGATGAAGAAGGTCGTGGAAGGCCTTCCTCTCTTAATGATGATGTTCTGCGATCAGTGGTGGAAGAAAACCCCAAAACAACTGTTCGAGAACTTGCAGAGCAACTCAAAGTCAGTAAAACGACCGTCGCTGACCACCTCAAGGCGATTGGACTCATCAAAAAAAGGTAATGGTTACGGTATGGTGGGCTTCATTTGGTTTAATACACTACAGCTTCTTAAATCCTGGCGAAACCATCAATGCTGAATCATACTGTAACCAAATTAATACCATGCATCAGAAATTGGCAGTAATGAAGCCCTCTTTGGTCAATCGGAAAGGGCCCATTTTGTTGCATGACAACGCTCGACCACATGTGTCACGTGTAACGTCACAAAAATTATTGGAGCTTGGCTATGAAACTTTGCCTCACCCACCCTACTCTCCGGACCTCTCGCCTACTGACTACCATTTTTTTAGACACCTGGACCACTACTTACAACACATAATATTCAAAAATCAAACGGAACTGGAAAATGCATTTATTGACTTTATCAATTCTAAAAATTCTGAATTCTACTCAGACGGAATTAATAAGTTACCAACACGTTGGGAGAAATGTATTGAGAGTATGGGAAATTATTTTGATTAAAGAACATTGCTTTAAAGTAACTAGTTTCTTTTTTTTTTTGTTTAATACCAAAATCCTGCATTATTTTCCGGACAACCCAATATTTTATTTTGATATTTCTTGGGTTTCATTTCAGGAACTATACAACCATCAAACTCATTTTCTTTTTATTGAAATAGTTGTCTAGTTTGTGAAAAGAAATCCAAGAAATATAAAACGTCAACAACTGAAAAGTAGGAGAAAAAAATGTGTTTTATTTCATTCCCTGAATCTGTTCCCAACCCCCTTCAAAAATGAGTTTCTTCGATGGAAGAACTCTGGTACAACGGGGGCTCAAGTTCGCTTTGTGTTGTGGTGAGCCCTCCCCCAAAAATGGAGCCAGGGTATAGTACAATAAGCCGAATAGCTGCAGTGCTCAGGAGGGAACTCCTCCAGGCCCTGGTGACCATTGTATCCATCCATCATTCCCTGAAATTTCCGGGACCAATGTGCCAAATATACTGAAGCCGCTTTCCTTGGCTGGTAAAACAAAGCTACCTGTGCCGTCAAGCCTCGTGTTTATCGGCTGAGTGTTGATGTTTGTTGACCCTCCACAAAATCGACAACAAATATAAAAGCCTTCGAATCAAACATTTTACAAAATCTGATAGTTTATTTGCAATAGCTTAACTCGAGGAAACTTATTATTATTTTATTTATTATTATTTATTGGTTGTATTATCTCATAATCACAACTCCTACTTAAATGTTAGTATTTAAATATCTCTAAAGACTTACATGATGAATTCTATCTGTAAAAAATGCGATTTTTCGGCTTTGCAGACAGCTTCAATTATAGCGTTATGAATCAATAAAATACTTTTCTGTTAATATTTACAGTACTGCTTATCGCACTTAATATTTTTGTTTTTTCTTTGGCTGTATTAGTGACTACGGTCTTTCTTTTGACTGGGATTATCAGGTATCTCGGCCGGAAAGAGTAAGAAACGGCAACCTGATTCATTTGGCGAAGACAAATTACTCACGTCTCTTGTAATCACATTTTACAGTTTACAGACATAGACCACACGATGACTCAAAAAGTCAAGCCTGCCAAATTGTAAACTGAGTTTTACGGTTTGCAAAAACAAGAAGATAAGGCTGCACATTGTATTTTCTCGAGCCGACACCTGATAAAAATGAAGTAAAGATAAAATTTGTTTATTTTCTTTATCGCGTTTCAAACAGTTTGGTACGTGGGTACATAAAAAGGCAATATTGCAGTTAATTCCCCGTTCTCCCATTTACTTACATTTTTTCAATGAACCAGTTGGGACAACTAGGCATAATAGCATAATTAAAGCATAATAACAATAATGCTTTATTAATACGAAAAAAAGTTAAGAAAACAAAACATATGCCTTAACATTAAATAACGGCACGGATAAAAAAACAGTCTGCCAGAGGTTGAAGCCACAACCATAAGAAAACACACACACACACATATATATATATATTATGTATGTATATATAAATATATAAAAATAAGATTATAATACAATGATACTAAATTAAAAAGGAAAAGGACTACTGATCGTAATTGAATTCCCTAATTAGTTCATTACGATACGACCAAGCTTGTGCGAATCTTATCAGTTGCAGAGTGTTCCTGCCATTAAGGAATTCAATTATCTGGGTTCTGCTGAGCCTGCTGTAACCTGTAAGGGGACATCTAAATTCCGAGAGGATGGGACATACGTCAAAAAATGGATAACTCTCCTTCCCGCCACGGAGTGCAGCTAAGATAAAGCAACTCGCCTCTTAATTAAAAAAAACTAGCTCAGCTCCGTGGGAGAAAGATCTGTATTTCTTGAATTAAGGGACAGCAGGGTAGGGGAGGAACTGCAGATCTTTATATAAAAGAAAAAGGTTGATTGTACAGCCGACCGCACACACTCTTCCCGGTACACTCATCAATCCTCTGACATACGCCCCTTAACTGGGCACGCCATTTATCCAGATCCTGGAAGTCGGAGTCAAAAGGTCATGAGTACTTTTCCGCCAAATTAACCCAGTGCTTGAACCAGAATGTTTTTTTTTCTTTTTCTTGATAATGACAACTAAACATAATTTGTCTAATGTTCTTATCTTCAATGATTATTGTAATATTGAATATATTCAAAGTAGACGTAATAAAACTGTTCAACTTCATATTAGTTTTATGAGTTTCACATGTCAAAAAAAGTCGAACTGGACAAGTTGATCAACTAAGTCGCAAACAACAATCCGCAGTATATAGGTACGTTACCCGGGATATCCTCAAGCTCCTCTAAAATCCTCTCTCTTATGTAAAATACTTCAATCTATACTAATCAAACGGTTAAAACAAGCTTACATATCTGGCCAGCCGACAATTTAACGAACGCGAAATAAAACAAACAAATATTTCTTAATTTATAATTTATTTATTCTAAAGCCTAGCCCTAAGTTAACAATATTAGTATTAATGTCGAGTGGGGAAATTTGTATTAGATAAAAACAATTAGTCAGCAAGGGTCGTTTTACGGCGCGATGTAGGGATGATAATAATATTTATATGATAGTAATATTTAAATAACTAAATAGAATAAACAGTAATAATCTAAATAGAACTAGATAGAATAAATCACCGTAGTAGCCTTGTACTTTTTTCCCTGTGTAAAAATTGCATGGGTTTTTTTACGTTCCGTATTCAAAAATGTATACGGTGCTATATATGGCTCGATGAGTGTCCAGCGCATACATTGTAATCAAACTTGGTGAACTTCATTGTCTGCGTAGAATTTAGAAAATCTTGCTTTAGCTCGTAGGATCCATGTTTTGCTAACATTTTCTCAAACCAGAGCACGCCACAATTTCACTATATTTGTTTTAAATAAGACTCATTAAAAATATTTTTAGTCTCAAAAATGCTTCACGTCCAAGTTCTTTATTTTGTTGAACAAGATATTGTAAATTTTTCAAGCAACCATTACTAGGAAATTTTTCTTTTTAGATTTTTTTAAAAGTTGGAATTTACATGCTTAAGGTATTAATAAACTTGAATTTCTTTTCAATTTACACCAAATATAATTTCTAAAGCTTTTATTGTAAATTTATTTTAATATTTTTAAAGCATATAATTCTATCCCCGAAAAAATTAAATTAAATTAAAATAACCTCATAATTCATTATTCACTGAAAACTTTCTCTTCCTGCAGCTCTCCGCTCTTAACAAATGGAATACCCTCCTAATTCTTTAACGTAAATATTTTCCCCAGTTTTGGTGCCTTTACCCTTGTACTGACTTCGTACACATCTAAATTTTGATCTAAATCTAATGATGTTTTTGGGTTACCATCATATGTGGAACCTGTTTGTACAGTTTTCCACTTCTTCAAGAATGCTGTAACTTTTTCGCCGAGCTTGTGGCCACCCTTAAACCTGTCTTGTTTCCCACAAGATTATACTCTGGCTTCGACTTAATGTCAGACAACAATATTTTCCTACGTCCCTTGCGACCAAGATATTCTTTACAAACTAAAAGAACTAATTCTTAATTCAAAATGTTAAAATTCTCTTCGTGTGGACATCGAGACACATTGGCTGCATTCACTGGAACGAAAAAGCCTAGGAGTTGTCTAAAGAATCAATTTCCTGGATTCCCTACAAGATTTCTGCACCCATATAAAACAGTCATTTGGGAAGTATGGGGGCATGAGTAGAATACACAAAACGTTACAAATAAACTCTTTTAAAAAATAAATAAATAAACTATGGCAATCCTTGACAGGTATAAAAAATGAGACTAAGAACAATATTAGACTGGCTGAGTATTTCCGGAAATATTTAAATTCAGAGGGTTGTTTTCATGCTTTCAGTGTTATAAAGGTCTATTTAATCACTTTATTTTAACTGCTATTAAAGATAGTTTCCACTGGATAGGGAAATAAGTTGTGCGAAATATTGCATTGTAAATGGAGGTAATGTACACTATTGCTTTTTTTGGGTAGATTTTGGAGGATTTTAGGGGTAATTAGATCATGGCCTGGGGATTTTCTTTCGGAAAGGTGGAGAATCTGGTACATGACATCTGCGGGGTGGATGGGCTTAGGAGGTAAAACGAGAGGGAGAGGAGAGTGAAGGTATTCATTGATATGATTTGATTGTGAAGTGACATTCATATCGAGATGGGGAATAAAAACTGTGGAAAAGTGATCGGAAAGTAGCTGACACTTTTCTGCGTTTGTCCTGGCCCAGGCTCCGTTTGGATTTCTAATTGGGGAAGGCACTTGGTATTGTTTTGTAACCTTCCTGGTAGCTAGCCAAAGGGAGTTGTCTTGTGTGGGTAAGGATTCAAGGTATGACTGGAACTGGGATGAACGGTATTTGGATAACTCGAGTTTCAAAACATAAGTGAGACGGTTAAATGTTACTTTATCAAAGGGGTAACGATGGCGTTGCCATCGCAACCTTGCTCTTCGTTTGGAGGTTATAAGTTTACGGATATATTCGGGAAGATGGGAATTTGGGAACGACTTTTGATGGCGTGGAGGGGAGGAAGATAAATGAGCGGCGTGTTGGATTTTACTTGTGAGAATACTGACAGCTTGTTCTATTTGATTACTAGTTTTAAGAGGAATGTTTAGGTTTAAGGTATTATTGAGGATGTGTTGAAATAGTTCCCAGTTTACGGGGTTGTTGGTTGAAGAAGGTCTGAAAGGTGTATTAATGGGAGTTGTGTCGAGAGTGAGAAGCACAGGTCTGAGGTGGGTTGATCCGGAAATAGGTAAGTGTAATTGAGAAGGGCGAGAACGTTGTGTAGGAGTCGACCACGTGAATTTGTGGTTCTGCTACCCCATGCTGGATGTTTGGCGTTAATGTGTGTGCCACGTGATGCAGCCATATTCCAACAACCGAAAGTTGAGCATTGAAATGAGCAACATTCATTTTCATGTTCAAACAGCCAAAGACGAACATTGAACAAAATTTCTTTCTTCTTTCTTCTACATTAAACAGACAAAATAAAAATAAAAGAACAACAATATATAAGTTGTAAAACAAAACTTTTAATTTGCTAAAAAGCACAAACGGAAAGAAGAATAAAAAACACAAAAAAAGAGTCAACAAACACGAATGTTTTTAAATTTTTCCTTTAATGTTGAACATCTGAGAAAGGGTTGAAAATAGTATAATTAATTATTCATTCGAATCTTTTGGTTGCATTTGAGGTATATAAAGTACCTGACGCACTTTGTCGTTCGAGTAGCCAGTTATCCCTACCTATTTCACAATAACCTAAGGAATTTCGAATTAAATTATTTAGTGATTACTCTTTAAAATAATAACGTTTTTTCCTCGACGTGCATTGCCAAAGTGAAACCGCTGATACCTCCGCCACGTGACGTTCCATTAACAGCTGATGCTTAATGACGCTCAATTTTAACGTGTGAAACCTGGAAATTATAACACAAATAAATGTTAGAATAAAAATAATGACAATTATTTGGATGTTTGATACTATTTATATAAAAATTTAAAATGGGAGGTAGATCAAAATCTGTTATATTATTAATGTCTTTATCACCATTTTACATTTTTAAATTTCAAATTTCTCAAACCTATATAGTTCTTTCCCTTTGTTGAAACTTGTATTTAGATTTGGATTGAAATTATGTTTTGTTTCTTTTAGATGGTCCTTAAATTCCGAAAATTTCCTCGATTTAGGCAATTGTTCTAGTATCATTTGACGTTACTAATTTATTCACAAATATCCCCCTTGAAGAATGTACTAAACTCATAAAGAAAAACTTACCGAGAATTCTATTAACGAACTTGCAATAGTTATATATATATATATATATATATATATATATATATATAATTTACATTAGAATTCAAAAGAATGGAAACTTTTTAAAAATGTACGAAATCTTAGGTTCATTGCAAAACCCTTCTTTTCGTGACGTATAAGTTGGCTAGCATATTAACAAGTATCTCGGTACAATTGACACCCGAAGAATTTCGTTAAACGATTATGAACTTTTGAATAAGTAAGTGTTAACCAAATTATGAACGCTGTTTTATTTTACCCTTGTCTGCCCCGGAACGAATGTACTTAGTTTTATTTTTGGTGTGTGTTTTGTGACCGTTAAGTAATGATTATTTAGAGATCTTGAGATTCGGTCTGGTGTGGTGATGTAGGCTTAAAAGTTTCGACCTTTATGCAGATCATCTTTAGGGCCTGGGATTTATAAATATTATTTATATTGTACAAATATACATAGCTATGACTATGAATTTATACGATGTACACAATATAGAAATTTTAGGTTTAATCGAAGTACATATTTGTACTCATCATGGAGTGTTTTCTGTGTCGACATGCTAGTGTTGTGTGTCGTGTTGAGTGTTAGTGATATCAATGTAAGTCATATATTACATCTGTTTGAACAATTTAAGCAATGTTTATAAATCCAAGACTCTGAAGATGATCTCAATAAACATTGAAACGATAAAGAAAATATTTTTCTAAACCTGCATCACATCACACCAGACCCAATTTCACGATTTCTAAATAATTTTTATTTTTAGGTTTATTTTTAGTATCACTTAAATATTATATATGTTTTCACATATCATTTACTACTACGTAACAACATGGGCATTAGTCCGTCTGCTTGTTATAAATATATAATATTAAAATTGTAAATATATATCCTTTAATATAAATCGCAGAGATCTCTTTAAAAACGGAATATGAAAAAATAAATCTAGCAAATTACAAATACATCTTTAAGAAAAATGTACATTTTCTTTTATCGGGTATTTAAGAGAGAAACTCAACAATTACAGGTTAAAAAATTAACATATTTATTTATGTAATATTAACAACACATTTCAGAAATCAGATATACTTATTATGTAATAATGTAATTCATTTATTAACCCCCGGTATGACTTGTATAATTTGGTAGTCATCACCATTAACAAAATTGAACATACAACTTGTAAATATCTCAAATGAAATGAAAATGAAAATATCTCACTCTTATTTGTCTTCTTTTTATTCGTGTTACACTCGAGCATTTTTACCTATCAGTCTCATCCACCATATGAGTAATTCAGTTGATCTTTAACTCTCATGACGAGACATTGAAATGCGTGCTATTCCATTTCCTACATACATGAAGGATTAATTCCATAAAACCGTAAACGTAAAACAGAAAGCATGTTACCACCTAGAAATTACAGTAACTCGTAAGAAAGGCAATGAAGTGGGTTCGCAATTTAATCTACAGGCTAACTTAAGACTTTTTATCACCTGGTCTGGTCGTTGGTTTCGTCTGCTAAATGGTTTCCGTACCTAAAATATCTAAGATACTTCGCTATGATATTTTGAGTATGGACGATGAAGCTCCAGGTTCATCATCTTCACGTTTCACAATTTATAATAATTATTTTGGGTAATTTCTTGTATTTTTCCCCACTCATTTTTTATTTTACAGTATTTTTATAAATTCCGATTTTTGCTGTTAAATAAAGAAACTTGTGATAAGAGTTTTTATTGATGAGTTCAACGAATAACGTAATCACTACTTATTGATAATTATTAAGATAGAAATGGCATATTGATTCTACAGATTTGATATTCGGTGCGTATTGCGAAAGATCGGGTACCGATATTGTCTTATTCGGTATTTTCTTCAAACGAATGCATTTCTGTTATTTATTTATTGACAATCTGTACTTTTGTTTTACAACTTTCTTCTCCGTTGTAGAAAAATGAGGTCCCTGACGGTGGTTGGGGTTGGGTAGTCGTTGGAGGTTCTCTAGTCATATCGATGATCGCTGATGGTATATCATTTTCATTCGGCCTCCTCTACATAGAATTCCTAGAATACTTCGGAGCGTCGAAAAGTGCGACGTCGTGGATAGGCAGTCTTTTCATGGCAGTGCCTCTACTCTCTGGGCCGCTCTGTTCGGCACTTGTGGATAGATTCGGATGCAGGTAATTTTCCATACGCCTAGATTCGAACGGAAGTTGGTTTTATTATTGTACAATTTTAACGCAGCTCGAGCGAGTTTGCCAAATCTCAAGGCTGAAAGTTCTATGTTCCAGGTGGATGACAATCGTCGGCGGATGCGTTTCGTGTGCCGGCTTTGTAGCGTCTGCCTTTTCCACATCGATTGTAACCATGTATTGTACATTCGGAATTATTTCCGGAATGGGCCTTGGCCTCTGTTACGTGACCGCCGTTGTAAGCATAGCGTATTGGTTTGACAAAAAAAGAACTTTGGCCACATCCCTCGGCGCTAGCGGGACTGGAATCGGAACTTTCGTTTACGCACCGCTCACGAGATTGGCCATCTCTTATTACGGCTGGAGAGGGACGGTTTTACTATTAGCAGGTATGTTGCAATTTGACTTTTATTTCCGCTATCATCCCTAGAACCTTGCTAAAACATGATCAAAAAATGGTCAGCTAATTCGTATCGGATTGTAACTGCTTTACGCTCAATTTAAAAGTTTACCTACTTGGATCCATAGGAAGTTTTCTTTATCTATTAATGTGTTGAATTCGATTTTGGAATGAATGCATGATCGTTGAGGGCCTGATCTGAGATAAGTTTTCTTTATTAGAATTTCATTATTTATTTATGAGATAAACCACTTATATTCGCTAGCGTACTGATATAGCGAAATTGTTTAAAACATTTTTAAATCGGCATCATATCTTTAGACTACGTTCCTGCAACAAGCAATTCAGCGTAAAAGTCTATTTATTATCAATTTAGTTTGTTCTATAAGGAGTAAACAATTCTTGGTACGGAACTACTTCAAAACTTGGGCCAGTTGTACCTCATTTAGCCTCCTTAATTGATTGTGTAAACATGTGAAATGTAATTTTATCAATTATACACAAATGTTTGAATTGTATTTCCGAGGAAATTACTGAACTCACGTTAGACAGATCCCAATTGTGTATTTGGTCGAATTCGGTCATCCCTTCCTGTTTTGGAGGTTCAACAGTACGCCAGCATACAGACCTGTAGTGGCAACTTTTAGCTATCATAGGTTACCGCTGCTAGATGCAACTACGACATATAGAATGTTCTCGCCCTCTGCAGCCAATCAAAGTACAGCTCTTCCCTATATAAACGGGGCACTGCCCCGATGCCCGTTGGATTTAGACCCGTCAACCCGACTTGATCAATCACTAACAGCCACTTCTTCTCTATACAACACTGTCTCTATTCAGGGCCACAAAACTTCCAGTCACTAAAGACGAATAAATGTCGAAGCTGAAAACAGAATCGGAAACAATCACTCATCATAATAAATACATAAAAGTAATGGATGAGCTCAGGATTTTCGAGTTTTGGCCGTAAATATTCCTTTTTAGGTTTGTAATAAACTACGAGATATCAATGTTTCCGTCTGCTTCTTATTGTCGAATATCTATAGTAAGTAGGTCATTGCAATTATTGTTGAGAAATAGATATTTAAATCAATAATTTTATTTAAGGAAGATTCTATTTATTTTTAGGAAATGAACAGAAATATATAAGGTCAAATTTTGTATTTAAAGGGAATGTGGCAGAGCACTATTACATCCTCTCTCTCTCTCTCTCTCTCTCTCTCTCTCTCTCTCTCTC
>CM077104.1:34776770-34803245 GCA_039619505.1 Cimex hemipterus | reverse complement strand
TATATATATATATATATATATACCCACTTTTTGTCTTTGAGTGTATAACGCTGGAGAATAGTCTTGATAAGCTGTTGGTGATTTATGCCCTTTCCACTGGGACAAATTCAAACCATAAACATTTTATAAATTTAATATAAATTATTCTGAATTTGGTTTTACTAATACTTTTTGTCTGCATGCTGGGTTGGCAGTCAAACACATTTCAGCATTTTCTCATCTTCAGGGTGTTTGAACCCCTTACCAGAAGGGTAAGAACAAGATTTCAGGTTTATCACCCTACAGACCACATGGAAAAATCTCATGCTAAATTATGCCTTTCAATTTTATTTAAAAATTATAAATCATTTTAAATTATTACTTTGGTTAATTAGGACCATTTAAAATACATATTAAGTTATTTAAAAAGAATGGCGGAGTTGGCAAAAGGAACTTATTAACCAAAAAAGTAAATTGCAATCATTCTTCTTCAAAGTGATTTACTTCATCTCGCATATTTCTGTTTATTTATCTGTGTAAATTACATTGATAACAATCTAGATAAGTTATCTGATCAATTGGTTTTTACAAAGAGGAAATGGTAAATTGCTATTTTCTTCTTTTTTCTCAATATCATTCAGAAAATTTCAATATAATTGTAAACACAATGCTGAAGAAATATCTGAAAAGATCTCACCTAGATATGCATTGATTATTCATTAAACAAAGTTTTTTAAAAATGAAATAAGCAGTGATTGACCTGTCTGATACTATTATGTATTTTGACTTCAGTTAGTTCATATTTCTTCCATCCATCAAGGCACTCTATAAGGATCAGTCCTCTCACGAGCCCTGCTTAATTTGTTGGTGAAACGTAGCAGTCTGCTCAGACATATGCCTCCAATCACAATATCTTAGAGATTCAAAAAGCAGTTTTATGTGTTTTAGAGGATATATCAACTATTATGATTAATGGAAACTGAATATAAACTAGTCAAAGTGCAAAGCAAAAATCTTTAGCCTTACAAATTGAAAGAAATGAGATCTTGTGAAATCCTCCTGACAGCTCTGTTACTTAGGAGTTCATCTGGAAACATGGTTTTCTTGAATGTACCTCATAAATAAAAAGGTGACGGAAGGATATACTACTCTGGATACGCCATAACCTATTATAAACTGCAACTCCAAGCTAAGATGAGAATTCACTTGCTAATTTACACACCTATCATAAGGACCTTTATGGGTGCAGAATGTGGGGAGCATCATGTACATCCAACATAAAATGGCTGCAAGAATTGCAAAATAAAATATTTTGAATGGCAATAAATGCCAAGTGGTATGTGAGGAACAACCAGATATCAAAGAACTACAACTAACTACACAAGAGACAATTCATGAATGATTCAACAAGTTCCATTCCATTTAGTAAAGTCAAAGGTATTGTCAACTTCAAACTAGGGGGAAAAATGGCTGTATGTCTGATACTATATTTGCTACAATACATGAACATAGTGTAAAACCGTATGTGATATAGTGTGATAATAATTTATTTTAAATTATTATCACAATTTATAATGATATTTATTAAGTAACACTTTCCCCTCTAGTGAATACTATGCTTAAAACAAGTGGTCAATCTGATGTTTCCAAATGTTAAATGTGAAATATTTCTACCTAAACATGCTCTAACAAAAAATAATTTTTTCTATTTGAGGTACTGATTTTAATTTAAAAAAATTCTTAATGTTGTTGAAGATAAATAAAGAGACCTTAAACATTATTATGTAGCTATTTGGTTAATATACATTTTGCAATATTTATTTTTAAATAAATTCCTTTTAAGGCTAAATAAGAATTTTTTGGGCATATGCCAATAAATTTTTGTTCATTGTAGTAATTTTCTTTGGCTGAATGCCCAAAGTTGTTATATACCTTAAATCATTCCTATTTAAATGAAAATACAAAACAAGACTTAGTCAAAATCCTATAAAGTGATTTACTTGTAATGAAGTTATATTTCTTTGTATAACTGTATTGTTATTAAGGTGTTGTAAATGTAACAAATTTGATTTAGGCTTGTACCATTGATTTTTGGATAAGATTGTAATTTTTGTTCTAGTTTGAGGATGACGAACCACCAATGTTTCAAAAAGTGAAAACAAAGTTTGATCCTCCCGATCGAATCACACACTTGGCCGTATCAAATGACTTCAAGGTTCTGGCCATGTCAAACAATGTCCTTCTCAGAGTTGATCTTCAGAGGCAGAAATCTGGAGGTAATAAAATTACTGTAATTGAATTATTTTATTGGTATACAATTTTGTTTTTAGATAGTAAAACTGAAATCGACTTGAACAGGATCGTTCCTGGTGTCAAATTGGTTGGCTTGTTTTTAGACCCAACTGGAGAGCATTTATTTATAAGCTTTTCAACAGAGCTTCTATATTTTAATAAAAAATATAGTAAACCAAAACCTGTACGTTTGTATGTATTTATTTTTTACTGTTTGACTTTGACAAGCAGTTTTTGTAAGGTTGGGAAAATGAAAGGCCATGAAGTGACTGCAGTGGCCTGGCATCCTGCAAATTCTGGCATCGCACCAGACGCGACGACAAGGCCTATTCTCCTTGGAACGGTGAAGGGTGAAATTTATGAAATGCAAATAAACCCAGAACAGGATTCTTTTCGGTTCCAATCCGGTGAACTTTATTGCAAACGTGTAAGTAGTACAGTGCAAAATTTAGGTAGATCAGTATTTGAATTTTGACGTTTAAGGTTTTTGACATGGGCCAAAAGAAAGGCCAGGTAATAACAGGACTTGAGTTTCACAAAATGGAAAAATCCGATCATTATTTTGTGATTGTGTCTACACAAGAGTTTTTATACCATTATGTGGGGAAAGTGAACAACATTGATGACCGACCATTATTACAACCCCTTTTCAACCAGTACATCTCATCGACTGTTCAAGGTACTTCAATAAGCTATCAACTGGCTCTGAAGAAACACATTTGAAAGGAAACAGACACAAAATTATAATTTATGGTTTCATAGAAAGTGTACAGTATTTGCCAGGAAAACTTGAGACGTCTAGGCTCCAGCTTTACAGAACTCATGCTAGGGCAGTTCCTAATTCTCTCTGTTGGCAAACGAGTCTTGGAATATTTTGTGTCGAGGTAATAAAAATGTGATAAACAGTTTAATTTAATTCAATAATTTGAAATTGATTATTTACATCTTTGCAATAATTATAGATAAATCACAGTTCCCCATTGAAACTTCTTTCAAGAAATAAAATGTACAGCTTTCCTACAGAAGAATCGCCCGTATCATTTCTTAAAACAGAGTTTCACATTCTTCTTCTATACACCGATCGGATTGAAGGGATTTCACTTTTATCGGAAAACATTGTTTTTAAAGATTATTTCAGTGAGGTAATATAAGTGTGCTGGTTAGTTTAAAAATAAATTGTGATATTGAATTTTACATTTTTCCAGATTTATGGGCCCTTGGTGAATATATGCCGGGATTTAGTAACTGGTAAGATTTGGATATACGCACAAAGAGCTATTTTCATGTATGATGTTCACGAGGAAGATAGACATGTCTGGCTGGTAATTGAATACAATATTCTTTTTCCGTATTTTTCAATTATTCATCTCTTTTTGAGTTAATTTTTGTTTAGATTTATGCAGAGAAAGGTGAATATGAAATAGCAAAGAAGTTTTGCAAAGGAGATGTCTTTAAGAAAGACAAAGTTTTAAGAATGCAAGCAGATTACCACTTTACTCTAAAAGAATATGATATAAGTGCAGTGTTTTACGCAGAAACACAAGCATCTTTTGAAAAAATTGCTCTTAAATTTTTAGAAGTTGAAAACAATGAAGCACTAAAATTATTTTTGAAAAAGGTTGTTAATTTTTTTTTTCAAAATAAACCATGTACATATTTACCTATGCATATTTTTTCCAATAGAAATTATTAGGTTTAAATCAGGGTGATAAAGCACAAATGACAATGCTTGTTTTATGGGTGATAGAATTGCTTTTAAGTCAACTTGGTGAACTCAAAACCAAAGGGAAAGACAACACTAAACAGTATTCTCAAATTCAACAGGAATTAGATGAATTTCTTCTGCTTGAATCTTCTCAAGTAAATTCAGCCGTGTATACATAATTGTTATTTAGCCGTAATCATTGTCATTTTTGTATTGAAGGAATGCATTCTTAAAAACAGACAGGCGATATACGGTCTAATGTTTAGTCATGGCGATCAAGAAAATATGATTAAAATTGCAAAGGCAACTGGTGACTATGATAAGGTCGTGAATCATCACATTAACCAAGGAGAATGCTTTAAAGGTATGTAAGTCGATAGTGAGTAAGCAATAAAACATTCAATATGAATATTGTAGCTTTGGAAGTTTTGAACCTACAACACCGAAACAAGAAACTTTGGTATCAGTACATCCCAAGCCTATTGCAAGAGGAGCCGACTAAAACTTTAGCTGCACTTAGGATGATGGGTAAAGATTTAGATCCGATTCTTATTCTACCTTCTTTAATCGCTGAATCTAGCACCAGAGTAAGTCAACAAAATTTAATTTTTCTTTTCAAATAATTATGATCATTATTTATTTGTAGCCATATGAAATGATCAAGTATCTTGAATTTTGCACTAACGAATTGAACTGCCAAGAACAAGCGATACACAATTTTCTGCTTTTCCTGTTGGTCAAGTACAGCCCAGAAAAATTGATGACGTATCTGAAATTGCAAGGTCTGACAAATATCAATTACAATTGTTAAAATTTAAGTATGATTTATGTATACAGGTGAAGAACTGAGTATGGTAAACTACGATGTGAGGTATGGTATTCGGCTATGTCGTCAATTTGATAGGAAAGAGGCCTGCGTGAAGCTCTCGTCGCTTTTGGGTCTTTGGGAATCTGCAGTCGAGCTCGCCCTTTCTGTCAGTTCCCAGCTAGCTGTGCAGACTGTCCAGTCGAGTCATTGTTCTCCCAGCCTTCAACGGAAACTTTGGCTGAGCATCGGTATGCCTAAAGTTACACTTCAGTCTTTCTTATCACTTTATTTTATGCTTGATTTCCAGCCAAGCATGTAGTGATGCAAGAAAAAGAGGGCAATATATCCCAAGTGATGAATTTTCTGAAACAATGCGATCTCATTAAAATAGAAGATATATTACCATTTTTTCCTAATTATCCTACAATTGATTATTTCAAAGATGCAATTTGCTCTTCCTTACAAGTATGTATATGAAAGCTACTCTTATTGAGAACCTTTTAAATTTTTTTACGATTTTTTTATAGGAGTATAACCAGCGTATAGAGGATCTGAAAGAGGAAATGCAAGATGCCACAAAATCTGCAGAAGTTGTACGAAATGAAATACAATCATTTAGAACAAGGTTTGGATTAAAAAAAAATGTTTCTAAATTAGTTCAAGCAGCATTTCGATGTGACTTTTCAATTTTCAGGCACACAATTATCGAATGGAATACAAACTGCTTCATATGCAAACTACAGCTTCTGATGCGACCGTTTTATGCTTTTCCATGTGGACATTTCTTCCACTTCGACTGCCTTGTAACAGAATTAAAACCCCTGTTACCACAGAAGCAACAGGAGTCGCTTCAAAGTCTACTTGTAATTAGTTCAATTAATTATTATTCATTTGAACAATGATTTATTTATTTAACAAATTTGACAGAGGCAAGAGTCCTCTCAAACGAGAACAATAGAAAAAGAAAAAGTCAGGTCTCAGATCGACTCCATTCTGGCGGCACAGTGTCTTTATTGTGGTGATATCATGATTGAGTCAGTTCACACCATTGACTTGTTTTTTAAAATTTACAGCTTTATTTATGTGTTTATTTTTCTAGTTTAATTGACGTGCCTTTTATAAAAGATGAAGATTACGAGCGACTGAAGAAAGAATGGGAATGATTAAAATATAATCAACAAGAGTTTGAAAATCACTCCAAATTAAATACACTCATTTGAAATCGATGTTATTTATATGTTATTATTTACATAAAATACTACAAGTCAATTTACTGTTTAATTAACAACATGTAAGAGCAAATTATTAGCATTTTTCCTATAAAATTACTGTATTGTAAATAAATGATGTGATTTATTTGATCTGTAATTTTTATGGAATATAAACATTGTTTGAATTTTCCATTGTAGGATGTGCATAATAAAGTGTAAGAGTAATTTATTTATGAAATATAGTTGTAAACAATTACAAACTAAAGCTAATGTGATGTGATTTAGATTTTTTAAAATTAATTTATTACTCTTTCATTTACTAGGTCATGATGAGAGTTGTGCCAGAGTTAGTGTCTCCCAATTCATTTGGAACGTTCTCTTCACCCTACTTTGCATGTACAGATTTTCCTGAAAATTCCAGGCTTTTCACTAGTTAGTGAACAAATTTTTGCATTATTTATTAATTGTTTATATATTGGTGAACTATTCTTATACACATGATTCCTCACCAACTATAAAGCACATGGATCTCCAAGATTCTGTGTGTTGTGGTGCATAAAATATAAAATATTGTAACAATAAATGAACTTATTACATTTTAATTGGTTGATTTTATTTTGTTCCTTAACTATTTGAAATGAAAATATACTATAATAATTAATTCCATATTCCAAGGAATATCGAGTACTCTGGAGTGAATGTGTGACGCCTGGTGAGTAAAAGTAAGTTATTAGCAAGCATGGGTCTAGCAAGCCTTATACAACTAGCCTCTGAGGTTGAGCTCGGTTACAACAGCTAGGTCACGTCAGGCCCCACACACACTCTCACTCTTAAACGTTCTTTCCTATTTACATACCCACTCAGGTTGGTGGAATGCTGTATACTTCTCCATCATCCTCAATACACAATTAACTAACACAATTGACAGTCGATGCACTCAATATGCCACCATCGACTCTCACACTACATACATTCAGTCTCAACACACATTAGGGACCCAATACTATCATTACTATATAAAATAAAACAACACTTTTATGCAATAATTGGAATTGAGGACCCAGATACTCGTTGCCATGCTCCAGCACAATTTTAATATGGGGTGACATTAGTACACATGGAGCCGAGGAAAAAAATTCTTTAACTAGGTGGGACATGGTGAAACCTTTAATCTGCATGCCAGACTTAAGAAGTTAACTTACTTTTTAGACAAAAGTAGTCAACCTGTCGAATTGATTCCAGTTATTGTATTAATTTATGATTTAGATGTGTAAAGGTGCCAATTTAAATGGGATATCAGTTACTTCTTTAGGAAAATTTTAATACCGATTCTTTTGTTAACTGGGACAGATTTTGAAATCTGAAAACAAAAATTAGTGTTAAAACGATACTTTCAACTTAAAAAATATGCGAGAGATTCAAGGACAATCGTGGTTCAAAAAACAAATGCAGAGGTAACACAAAATTAGGTTTTGAGCTTTGGAAAGAAGCCGACAGAAAAGCAATTGCAAGCAACAAAACGAAAAAGAAAGAAAAATGTACCTGAAACGAGAAATAAATTAAAACCAGCCATTAATACGGTTTTTAAAAAATCAGTCAATTAAGTTTATATAAATAAAGCTATGAAAAGATGACAATTTTTGTGGTTCGACTTTCTTAATTCATCAATAGTCTCGATGTAACAAGACAAATGGTATCGTTTGCATGTTTGAAATGTAGATTTTCGTCTGTGAAAGTTTGTTAAGATTTAACATCTTCGTACTTCGATTTCTTGCTTATTGAAAAAAATCAAAATTGCTTATTTTGAAAAAAAAAAAAAAAATCGGAATGACGAACTCATTACTATTTGAGAGTGATATGTTGTGGCCGTATCCTTGTTTGCCTTTGATCAGTGGGAGGCGGGGAGGAGACGAAATTCTGACTTGGGAAATGGGAATGAAATCGGAGAACAAATTACAGTTTCAAAATAACATCTTTCCAGTCATCTTCGCTTGTGGGTTTGTATCGCAGTACATATATAATATTTCATCGCTTGCATTGATTTTCGGGTCGCCTTTTGAACAATTTCTCAATCCGCTCTTTTCTTTCCTCCTGATATCGCACATCCTCGAACTCCATGGGATTTGCCTTTATTTTTTTCTCCCCAATTTGAACAAAGAGGCGAAGACTGGCGGTAAAGAGGAATACTGGGCACTCGGACACACGTCGAAAAGCGGCTCCCTCCCGGCGATATCGACCCCTTACGATTACACCCACACGGCTCGGAACGTGGGTAGGACAACCCCCATGTTTCCAGAATGGCTGGAGCTCCCACCCCACAGACACCAGTTGTAACAATCGGCTGCCGTATGCTGAGGTCTCCATCTCACGAATCTGTCACCACGGATCTCTCTCTCTTTTCCGTCTCCTCAGTCTCATCCGATAAAAAGGGCTTGCACTTCATCCGGGGCCCTAGCCCTAACCCCGATATAAGGCCACAAAGGTACTTTTCTTACAGTTTAAACATTTTACGTTTGTATTAAATCAATGACACGTTGTCATTATAATAAATCACTCCTTATACAATTATATTTTTAAAAATTGCACTACACCGAAAATGGAAAAAATGAAAAGCTAGCTAATTAATTATCTATATTTAACTCATAGTCCAATCTTGTTTGAAAATAAAATTTACTAATTTCATACTTAGTATTGAAGCAAGGTACAAGGAGCAAAGCAGTTGGCGGCTTGTGCAATGCTTATAATTTATATTTATCGTAGAAAGAAAATATTGTTTCCTTTGAGCACGAAAATAACTATAGTTTCCAATTTTATTATTAGATGGGAAAATAGACTAAAAAAAATACATTTATGACTATATTTATTATAGGAACAAAATTTATGATATAATAAACGCAATTTGTCATTTAACAATTGAAATTTAACCGTTCAAACTGTCGGTAATGAGATTTTACCTTCTCAAAAATAATTCTTTAATTTAAACAAAAAAAAAAAACTTAAACTAAAAATTAATAAGATGACAAATTAAAATAAGATTTCACTTCTTAGATAAAGAATTTGATGTTGGTTAAAGAATTGAAATTTAGTTTATATTTTAAATCTTGAAATTACACCGGACTTATGATGCCTGACAGTCCATCTTGGTTATTTTACATCAGAATTTACTCTTGTACTGTACGATTCTTTTATTGAAGTGCTACTGATCGAGGTAGTATGAAGGAGCTGCCGGGACTAGGCGGTGGAAGCTCGATTCCATTAGGTACAGTGAGAAGCTCATTTTTGATATGGATTTGTTGAACGAAAATTGTCCCCCCTTTCATGAAAACCTTGAACATAATTTAAATTAATTATTCCTTTTTTTTGTAAGGTCTCGGTTGATATGAAAAAGCTAGTGTTACGAGCGGGATTCGAACTTTTAACTAATATGCTGTCGTTTCAAATACTGCAATAATGACAGCAATATTCATAAAAGTTGACGCCATAGACCCTTTTCAAATATATGCCGCGATATGTCCAGAATACGACAACGAATCTAGTTTTCGACGTAGGTGATAATTATTTTAATGAATCCTTGGAGTTTTGAAGGGACGACTTGAGTTCCGAGGCTAAAATAAAGTTAGGCATCTGCGGGACTTTCCTTGTCTTGCAGTCGGCACCCGGCTGTGATAAAACTAGTTCGTTAACCAGTTGAGGAGTGATTGTTGCACTGTATTGGGCTCAAGGGTAGTGTAGAAGAGTTTTCCGTTTACAGCAAATTGTCGTCCTGAACCTCACACCCTATGTAAGTTTGTATCATCAATTTTGAATTTTCCAAACGGTCGGCTTCGTATGCTGTAATTTCCCTCTTCACCAATCAAAAAATAACATCCAAATTCCATACTTCGACCTAATTTTTCATTTGAGGGATTTCATGTAAAGGAATTCACAATATGAACATAAAGATAAAACCAATGGATTAGGAATAGGAAACTATTTCCAAAAACATTATGAAATGTTGAGAAAGGTCATTTATTCACCACTATGCACTTTATATTTAAAAAATATTACATTATAAACTAAACAAAATTTCTACAAATACGATCGAAGAAAGTGGATAATGTCTTACTTACCTGCGCGATCTCTGGGGCATTCATTTTCTTTAGTTTTAACATCAATATCCATAAATCATATTATGGCAATTTATGATGAACTTATTTGAAATGAGTGTTTGCCAAATTAATCTAAAAAAAAGTTACCTTTAATTACGGAAATAACTATAATTTTAAATTTTATTATCAGATGAGAAAATAGACTAAACAAATAGATTTATGATTATATTTATGGATAGGAACAAAATGTATGCGATAATAAACGCATGTTTTCCATTTAAAAATTGAAATTAACCGATTCAGTTCTACCGTTCAAACCGTCGGCCAAATTAATCGTGCCTTTCATCTGTTCCAGGATTGATCGGTAAAAGTTGAAGATCCTTTCGAAATCCATATCGTTATTGATTATAAACACCCCTAAAGAATTTTGGGGGGAAAGTTTGCAAGTTAAATGCTATTTTGTTCACTATCAGTCATCAAAATTTTCATCTAAACGTTACCTTATTTTCAGTATGACCGGATAAACTTGGATATTTTACAACTCAATAGAATTTTATGATGTGTTATAAAACGTGTACGTACACAATAGATTATGCTTTGATCTGACATATTTTTTGTTGTGTTTACATCCTTCGAAAAAGAACTCGTTGATATTTATTTGTAACTTAAAACATTTGTAATACTATACGAGTAGAAGGAGCGGAAGTGAATATTTTCTTGGGGGCGTTGGAAGTCACAGCGCTTTAGGCATTGACACGGCGCTCGTCACTGTGAGGTCCCAGTTCGAGTCCGGTACCCAGAGGGCTATTATCTCTCCATTATCTCCAATCATTGTATCCATTTTTTTTTCTTTTTTAAGAGTTAAAATTTTACTCAAATATAACAAGTTTCATCTAGGTATTATTCGTGTAAGGAAAAGTGCAAAGAAACTCTGAACATATTTTTTATTTTATTTTAAACCTTAGAAAACCTTAGAAAGTGAATTTTTTTGCCTTGGCATTTAGCAAGAGTCCTTTGCGAAAAGAGAGCTTTCTAATTAGAGAGTTTTCACATGCAATTAATGAAAGCCGATTACAAAGTACAAACGTTTTATACTAATAAAAATAGTCTTGGCCTATTAACAAAGCAATCCTAGAGTGAAAATTTCTCACGCCCTTCCTTAACCTTAACTTAAACTTTGACCAACTTGTAGGGCATTAAAATACAATTTTAAATTACAACTGTAATTCTAGAAAAATTAAATTGTTTGTTGACTTGTGTTAGTTTTTGTTTAAACTATGTACATTGTTTTAAGATCCAAAAATTATTACACGAAATGTAAAGGAAATAGAAGATATGAAAGAATAATTAATTTTAACAAATTATTTTATGGTTCCAAGATTTTTCTCTCGCTCGATCTTCAAGTGTATCTCGTCCTTTAGTTACAGTTAAAGTTCTCTGGGTTTGAATCCCGTTATAGTCAGTACTTGACTTATATTTGTGGATAGTTTGAAAAAAAGAGGTTCGACAGCCTCGTTTGTAGTTGGATGGCCCCCTTTTATATGACGGGGATTGTTTTACTTCAGTTAGAGTTGCATCGACCGTATTTCTTACACGGTTTTGTTTTCGTTTTAAATCTTGCATCTTGCATTGACAGATTGAATGTTTGTGTTCTGCTAGAGGTAAGGCAGCTCTTTCTTTTCGTGGCATCCACTACTTCTACATTTCCCTTGGTTCCTCTCTCTGGTTGGTTTGTGGGTATGTTTTTATAGTTCTGAAATCTGGAATCCTCGAGTTGATGATATGAGGGTAGTTTGGCCTTCTGACACGTTAGTTATGTCCTTATTTTCCCTTGAAAATTAACAAGCAGCTCTCAAATGTGCGCTTCATTGTGTATGTACAATGTTTTAATCTAGAGGCAAAATACCGTATGTACTTCCGTTTATAGATTTTAGATTCGTTAGAGAGTCGAAAGGTTGTAACAATGTCGATATTTGTTTCCCTCCTTTGCTACCTTTGTTTTTAGCTATCGCGCTACTTTCAGAAGAGCACTCTGAACTCACATATACTGATTTTTTATGACATCGACGCACGGAGCTATATGTATACTTCCATGTTTATTTGGATTTCAGGCCGGCAGATATACCTGAAATATTATGGTTCGAGGAAGAGAACGAAGTGATAAAAAGCTGCGGAGCGCTGAGTTCGGCTTTAGGCCTTCAAAAATCCTTCAGTACTTCCGACATATCACAACTGCCGTCTCCACCCGGCAATCCCGACCACCTCAGATCTGCCGTTTCCGACATCGCGCTAAGGTAACTCGTATCATCAAGTGCTAACGTTTCACTGTACCGACTGAATCCATTGTACACGCAGCAGCGCACAAAAATACAGCTACATGGTAGGCGGCGGAAGACTGGACGCTAGCTCCAGATCTTGTAGTACGTGGGTCGCTGTAGGCGACGTGACTTCTCAGCTTCCTTCACCTCACGGGAGGCCTTCTGCACCGCATCTGGCACTCACGCCCGCCGATCTGGTCAGATCGGTCAACAAGAAAGTAAGCGTGATTTTAATAGTTTTTTTAAAGATCTTGCATCAACCTTTGTTCCAGGTCCGGCAGAATTACATAAGACGGAGGTTGTTGACTACTTACAAAGCTTTGGAAAGGCTTTCGCAATCGGAATTCAACCTGGATCGGCTGGAAGCCGTCGCTGCGGCGGCCGCGACCACACCTTCTGCCAACAGACTGTCTGTCCCAGCGCCCGATTCTGTCATCCGGTATAGATTTAGATAAAGATAATTAAAACGAACCCAGCGACGGATTTGAACTTTTTTTTCAGATCCGTGGGGAAACATAGAGGCATTAACTTAACTCTCACCTTATCCGACGTCGAGAGGGAGAGAGGAAAACCTTTGTCAAAATACGATAGGAACATGATGATTTTCAACTGGCTTCATACGCTGGACGACGCGGAAGCGATACCGCCTTAGAAACGGACGACTCTTCGAAAGAAATCTTCATCGAGATATCAGTGCCCGTATTGTTCAATTCAATCCTCATTCCTTCCCCCAGAACGAGCCCTCGGTCCGTCAAACCGTTTCAGTCTTTCTCGAAGAAAATTTCATTCCTATTTTACGAAACCTACGTTACTATTAAATATTACTATAATTATAAAACATGTTATTGTGTATTAATTCATTTTAAATTGAATAAAATATTTTTCTCTATTTGATTTGGGTTTGTAGTTCGTTAAATGCAAAAACTCTTCGACGAATGTACAAAATTGTGAGATTTCCTTTTGTGGTCTCCGGGGTTTGATCGTAAACTATCATCTTGTCTGTCTATCTCCGTTGATGTTCTGTTGGTACCAACAAAAACAGCTACTATCAAAAAACAAATCCCGTCAACAAACAAAAAACGACCGAATAAATATGAAGTTCGAGAGTCAAAAATAACAATTCAAATTATGGAATAAAGAAATCTAAAAATTACCATGACATTGCTGTCGACAGTTAAGATGTGTAAGTAAATTGAATGTGAACAGAATTGATTTCGTTTTCACATTACTTCTAATTTATCATTGAACATACATAAGCATTGAGCACAATAAAGCAAATATTTTATAGCTATTTTTATTAAGATTAAATAAATTATATGAAAAGGAAAACGGGAAATTGTGATTTCTTTTTCGACGAAATTTTTGAACGGCTAACGGCCGTTGGAATTTCCTCAACAGGTTCTATTAATAATTCATCAATACTGAACTGTGATCGTCAGATGAGTCTCATCGATTTTCCTTCAGCTGATGATCCCCCAAAGCAAATATTCTTGGTCGACAACGGCTAAGATTTTAATCGTTTAATACACAAGAAGAATTACATTTTTAAAGCCATTTAAAAAGAGAAAAAAAGTAAATAGTGTTTTTATGGTAGGTCCAAAGATCCTTTTTTATTATTTACTAAGAAAGAACAGAAGATTTTCGTACAACAGATAATATAGCATGAGCTTTACGACTTTCACACTGCCACCAGTGTTGTTCTATCGTGCACCACCATTGATGTCTAGAGCTCCTCATTAACTTATATACCAGAGCTCTCCACGTTTATCCTCAGGCCCAGTCCTTTTCTCTTGCAACAGGAGCCTACAAAAGACTTCCCACCAGCAAAGGGTCCAATGTCCCTTATTCTTGGTGATACCTGCACCGACTTGTGTTTGCGAATCCGTGTCTATACAAATGCCTACAGAGACTGCAGTCCAACTAGTTGTGAGATTCCATCCTGTGGTCTGCGAGGTGATAAAACTCTTGTTTGATAGATACTTATCATCTTGGTCTGCCTAACCACGCTGATGTTTGTTCATACAGGCGCGCTTTGGCATTTCGCGGTCTTGGGTCCTTTGGGTGGTATATGTAGAGTGATGTTTTAGTAATATTATTCCATTATTATTATCGTTGCTGCATTCTCATTGAACAGAGGACTTTTTTTTAATACAATGTATGATTTCTGGCAGTTTGGTATGCTACTAACGGGTCAGGGCCAATAGGTGTGCTCATCTAACTTCCTTAGCTAATTTATCGACCTCTTCATTGCCTCTCTGCTCGGTGTGCCCTGATATCCAGACAAAGATAATTTTGTTTTCTTCCCCAATGTCTGACTTTACCACCGTATTTGCCCTTGAGGCTGTGTTGGTGGGGCAACTGTCCTAACGAAGTTTTACCGCGTCACAGACGTCTTGGTCTCAAAGTACCCAACCCTTTTTTTGCCAGAGTCCAGTAACCCCCGTACATACATAAAAGCAGTCTGAAGGTGGTGAAATCGGTGGAATTACGTACGGCTGAGGTCTGGCGCCCACAGAAGAAAAACACCGAGGTTAGACAGTTAGCTAATCCACAACACATGTGAACAAATAACATACTGTCGGTTCCGTTCACTCTAAACTTAATAGGCTGACAAACAAAAACAAATACACAGGGAATCACAGCAATGGATGACCTTGCGCGCACCTAGGGCAGCGATTGGTCACATTACAGAAAGACATTTTTGAGGTGTATACAACGTATTTACATTGTGTTTTTACAGGCCATCCTTGGAGGTACAATTTGAAGTAATTGATCAAAACTACACGCACTTATGCTTTAGTAATCACAAGCACAAAGCGACTACACAACCAAATTCGATGAGATCCATTTTGGTACTCTAATAGTACCTAGTGCGCGCGTCCACTTTTCGGTCGCGAAATCTGAAAATCACTAGTACTTAGCCTTCCCAAAGGAAGAATTTTGATAGTGTTTTAAAAATCCATATTAACTGCACAACAGAATCTGTGCTCTTTCTAGTAAATTAATGTGGCATTGAAAATAAGTAGACCAAATGGAAGAGGAGTTCAATTTAACTATTGGTCTTTTCGGGATTTGTGTAATAATGGCTCGATTTCGGACGAACAATGGACGGACCAATGTGACCGGACTACTACGAACCTCTGAAAAAATTAACATGTGAATGTATTTGATTTCATTGCCGTCGTGGTTGAAGTGATTCAGCGGGCTATGAATGATTTAAAAATTATACTCAAGAAAAAGTGCCAGAGCAGATCTGTGTAGCAGTTGAGCAGACTCTTTTCCATCGTAAACTATCAATTAGATCTGCTGATGGTGAAATCATTCTGTTGAAATGCGAACAGATAATTTGTACAAAATAATGTCGATTCATTTAAACCAGCACAGAAAGCCGTTTCACACCACGAAATCTCAATACAAACGCCCACAGACAAACCGGAGAGAGGAAAACAAACGTACCTTCTTATAGTTGTTTAAACACTTTTAAAACTTTTCGGTTCAAGAATTAGGTGTAGTAGCAACTTTGCTTGAAGAAAAAGAAGGACGGAAATTGGATTAATTGCGTTACATTCTTCATATTCCCCCTACTTTCATCATTTCTGTAAAGAAATTGGATGGTGGGCAGTTAAGGCAAAATCGGTAAGAAGATTTGTTGTGTATCCAATGAATTTAAAAAGAAAAAGAAACAGGGAGCTAGTAGACGAGGAAGACACGTTGTATGTTCTCGAACAATTCGAGTAATTTTTCTTTGTTCATCACTACAATACGAAAACTTCAAAATGAAAAATAATCACTAACGCCAGTTCAAACAAAATAATTCATACTAAGCGTGCTAACTATACGAATACGGACTGACACAGACACGCGCCAGACCAGTTCAAATGTTCTTGACGACAATACTGGCCGTTACTAGCGCTCATGTGTTCGTGCAAGTTCCGCTTCAGTTCAATTTCTGAAAAGTGAATTACGTAGGTAATAGATGTAACAATTTTTCGTATGTCTTAGCTGGTATGTATGAATCGACCGGCATAAATATTCGGCATTCGGCGCATCCCACATGTCCAGAGTAGAAAACTCCGTAATAATTCCAATTCTAGGATTCAGCAGCTCGTGGCGAAAAGTGCGAAACAACAGTTGACTCGGGCAGGTGGACAGATCGCAGGAGTATCGAGACTTTAGTCCACCCTTCGCACCCTCCATCCCTTCTCGATCTCTCGCAGCCGTGATCCCCTCCACGGAGGACTAACACCAACCGTCAACGCTCACACAACAGCTGAACCTTCCTCACAGAAACGTCAAGTGTGCCTTCTTCACTCTCCTCACTTTTTGGTCCGGCAAAAAAGAAACCAGAGAGCCTTCAGCCGTACGAGCCACGAGGCCATGACATGTTCTCAACGGACCTGCTCAACGCCGATGGGACCATCCGCTGAAAAATGACTCGCCCCATGCAATGTCTAGTATTTTTGTGTAATAATGACTGTGACTTATACAGCGGAAGTCGCTACGTGCCGAGGCTTTGGTTGTTTCCTTACTCTATTATTAAGGTAATTTAAATATCTCGCAATCTCGAAAATTAGCAGTTATTGATACGTTATGCAGCATGTTATTTTTAAAGCGGTAAAATTTTATTATAATACCTTAAAGTATTGTAATATATCAAATTGTTTATTTTTATTTGAATTCATTGATTAAATTTAAAATGTTTTGAGGTAGGATTTTCTTTTTAGCGGAAAAATGAAACGTCTCGGTGACCTTGGCGCTTTGACGATTTGTCATTCGTGTGAAACCGCTTTTCAACTATTCCGACATAAAACTACTAATTAAAAAACCGGAGGTTTCAGTCAGGGTCCGTTTTGTCTCGCTTGTTTGTACTCGGCCGCCAATCGCCTGTACGGCGGAAGAGCCCGGTAAAGTACTCATCGGCTGATAGAATAAACTCCCAATATATATTTATATGTTATTATAATTGGCCCATCTACTTTAATATGGAATTTTGTTTTTTGGAAAAATTTCCTTCCAACTATCGACTGTCAAATAATGTCGAGTTATTCGTTATTAGCATCTTTTTTTCTACTGTGTTTTACCTAGAAGAAGCGTTATTCAGAATGTAATTTATTTCAAACGAATAAATGACATTTTTCGTTGTCAAGAAATCATCGATGCATACTTTTGTAGAAATAAAAGAACGAAAACCAAACAATATAAAGTGAGTGAACCTGTTCTAGGTGGGTGGTGTATTCGGTCTTACCAAAACATCGTTTGCGCGTTTGAGTAAAACACACAACACAATAAAAACAAGTAAACAAAAAAAGGCGAGTGGAGAACTGTAGGCGGACCAAATATAAATAACCAAGTGCCGATTTAACATGTGTGCACAGACGCTCACCAGGTAACGACCAGGTTGGTTGGTCAGGGATTTGGAACTTTTTTGGTGATTCTACACTCCAAAATATCTGACGCGTATCCGCCACTACTTGTGGATATATGTTGGTTTTTGAAAGTTGGATTTTACCGTTTTTTAAATAATTTTATATCGCCGTTTTACTTTCCAATCAAGTATTTGAATATATCATTTTACAGCATTTTTTCATGTAGATTGCAATAAAAATGTAGTGAATGTATCACATTATCAATCACCGATTTGATTCCATGTTTATTTAAAATTAGTATTTTTGTCCCGAAACTTTTGCCGACTTTTGAGAAGAAGTGATCAAAACCTCCGATCGAAACGGTTAAAGGGATTTTAACGGCAAACAGACCATTTGCAAGTAAAGGAACGTAGCTTTTTAACGACGTACGCACCATAAAAAAAGAAACATAATTATTTGTCATAAATAAACCTCGGTTTTACAATGAAAATAATAATCCGATTTTAATGATGGATACAGTTATAAAATGCACTTGACACGAATTATCAACCAAGAAAATCCGTCCACAAGTTGTTAAAAATGATGTGAACTTGCACTAATAATACCAGTCCGACAGAAAGATCGTAAAAATTCCAAATCAAAAAATTAATTTTCAGCGAAAGTCGGCATCTAAGGGTTTTATTGCAATTTATTCCATCTGTAAACAACTTGCAACTTTAACTACAAATGCGTGGATTACCCCATTTGCATTAATTGAACAGAGAAAAACACAATTAACAAAAATCACAGGAAAAAAACACATTCCAATAAATACAACCCAATAAAATTAAGTTCAGGCTTCAGCAAAGTAAATTAAATGTCCAACTTAATTATTAAATTAATCAATCAAAATTTGACTGCTGGGAACCAGCAGATGCGTCACAATGAGACACAATCGAATTAGCTACTTGCATGCATAGCAGTAATGGGCTTTCCATTTTCTTTCATTTAGCCCATTGACACATTAGTCCGTGCTCAATTTAGCTCTGAATTCTACCAGAATCGGATAGTCCACAATGAAGTAAATGTATCGTTCTGACTCTTCGTGGCACTGAGAGCATCGCCGACTTCCGGCAGGTCGACTAACATGAAAATGCAGATTCACATATCCCCCAACGTGTAAAGATACAATGCACTAAATCGATTCCCGTCTACAGGTAAACAACAAAAGTAAAAAGTCAGTGTATTTTTAGGTAGGGTGGATATTATCTTTATAAAATCCTGTCAATATCTTTATGTATATCCATATTTTTGTTTTGACGTCTACTCTACAGCCTCTCAATCCTATAAACCATCAATTTCTCGCAACGTTTTATAACTAATACGGGTAGATTAGGTAAAGGGTGATGTCGATAAATGATAAGAAGTCAATATCGGGGAAACATTGAAATAGTTTTATTTTCAAAAGCCGAGTCACAGTAAATGAATTGTAAAAATTGTCCTTCCTTGAGGGTTTACGCAACTGATAAAATTCTGGCGTCGAGTCAACATA
The DNA here is from genome assembly GCA_039619505.1 of Cimex hemipterus. NCBI lineage: Eukaryota > Metazoa > Arthropoda > Insecta > Hemiptera > Cimicidae > Cimex > Cimex hemipterus. Next base: position 34,783,947 of record CM077104.1, on the reverse strand, counting down.
CGGATGATGACATGGATTTTGCTGCGTACGCTAGTTTCGGGCCGTTTAGCTCATCCTAAACGAAAATATCGACCTATGAAAGAATATTGGCGTGGATGTGAAGTGGTATGTTAAAAAATGTAGCAAAACCCACATGGGAATCATTTGTCTTTTGTACAATATTTAAGTATTTTTACAATCATTAATACGAAATGATGAATCTTCTTACCATAAGGTTTGGCATAAAGTTAAAAAAATGTGTTTTTATTATAGAGGTAAATACGTCAAAAGTATTTCTGGATAAAGGCAGACTGCTCCCTTCTGAAACTATGAGAAATAAAGAGAGTTAGTTATGGTTTCGATTTTAATTAATGCCTTATCACGCCTTTTGAAAGGAATTGCGCGATAGCATTCGGCAGATCATATCTTAACATCCAACTACTCGTCGGGTATCATAGTGGAGGGATCATTTACTTCTCATTATTTATACCTATTTGTAAACGATTTATCTGCGCTGTTAGTGTTGATCCGTTCTTACCGTCTGTATTTCGAAGGGATTTATTTAGTAAGGTTATAAAGCAGGACAATCCGGGTATTTACACTAGCAGATAGCAGAGATGGCACCGCAGACGAGGATAATTGACCATTTCCACCAACTTCTGGTTAACAGCCGTCAAAACACTCGGCTGTTTAAACAGGAAAGAGATACAAATAAAAAAAACTATAGCATTAATAAATCAATAAAAAATAAATAATAAAATAAGGAAAATCTGTATCGTGTTTTAGACTAAAAAAAAGCACAACGGAAGAATCCAAAATTACTATAGTTTAATTATGCAACATCTCACAAAAGTATTAAAATAAAACCTTTCTACTTAACATTTAGAAAATATATAAAGTTATTCAAAAAGTAATATACATTTATTATCATTTCGTTAAAGCCTAATTTGTACTTCAAATTACATTAAGTAAAATAAAGATTAACTTCCAATCTATATTCATAGAAGAATGAATAAATTCACACGCAGAGGAAACCCTGATATTTAAAAAAAGAACATTTCCCACAAGAGGTTATCGTTTTACAAATGATGAAGTCAAATATTTCAAAACAAGTTTATAGGTAAAAGACAATCGTTTGTGTGTAAATCACTCTTTGTAATCAACCGATAATAGTTAATGTAAACGAAGACCTACAGGGCTCATATTATGAAGCCATACCTCATTCCCAATTGGACAGCGTAACGTGAAACGATAACCTCAATTTCCACTTTATCGATGAGATGAATTAAAAAGGGCATTAACACGCAGATGCAATAAAAATAAAGATAAAAGCCGAACGAATTTATATGGATGTATTAGGAAAATTAAAGAAACATATTTATGTTATTTTTCAATGGATGACAATTGCCATGAATCTTGGTCGTGTTATCAAATAAAATATCACCGTAGAAAATGGAAAACAATTCCTTCGAGAGTTAAAAGTAATTGAAAAGAGTTTCAAATTAAAAATAGTTTTATAACGTCATAATGTAACTATGGGAACATTTTTCTTCATTCAATCTTTTCACATTTTGCTTGCACCATGAAATCAAAATGTTCTTGGAAGTTGTTTGGGAGGATTCGGATTAGAAGCCAGAATTGCGGTGTGTTTCGGAAAGTGAGCAGTGTGAAGGCCTTCAGAATAGGACTAAGAATGTTCCCTTTTCGGACGCCGGTTTTTATTGGTCCGATATCGAGTATTCTTTCCAAAACCTCTCTAAATCTGCGGCCATTAAATAGGATTTCAGAATAAGGAAATATGGGATGAGCAGCAAAATTTGAAACTAATAGACGATGGACCAACTCCCCCCAGCAATACTCTTTGTTGTAAAGCGCAGGAAATGGCATCAATGACTGTAAACTGGTTGGTTCGTGGTGGAATAATGCAAAATTGGTGTTTCGGTGAAAGCCGAATTGGTAGGATGAAAAATGATTCTATGTGAACATAGGTAGCAGACTCAATTAAGTCATTACTACACTCTCTAATATTTTTTATGAGTTGGAAGCGATTCGATGCGAATTATGGAGTTAGAAAATACAGTAAGCCATAAGGTACATTGGATGGGTATTAAAGGTTGTAAAATTAGTCTCTCAATGTGTTTGGACTTCACAGGAAGAATACTGATATGTCTATGGAAGGTTATGTTAAATGTTGGAAGGTTTGGGAACTTAAGGTACGGAAAAACGGAACTCGGAATACTGAGATAAGAGAAAAAGTGGATGGCATTACATATGGAGGTTTAAAATATAATGTTCTTCTGAAGTTTTCGCAGTATAGTGGATGTAATTAGGACAAATAAAGAAAAAGGGAGAACAGTTCCTTTGTTCATTGCAATAGAAGAGTTCCTTATGTATTCTTTCTCAGAAGTATCATATCATTGACTGTCTCTGTTAAAATTTCATTCCCTAGGTTTTTTCTGAATAATTCTCCATTGAGCCGTTGCTTCGCATTCGAAGAAATGAGTGGTTTTTTCCTCCGCCTTATTACATAATCTACAGATTGGATCGTTGTTGTATATGCTCATGTTGTGTAGATGTTTTCTCAAATGACCGGTTAGAAGTTGTATCAATTCTCTGGGTCTAGCCCTCTCCAACAGCAGAAGTGTTTACCAGTCTTGGTGAGGGTTGTTTTTATCATAAGTGTACTGTGTTAGTGAGAGAGTCCATCCACTTCTCGTTTGTTTTATTTGGATCCATTCCGATGGAGGATTCCGTATTTGTTTCTGTTGTCCCAAGTATCGGTTCGGGGCAAGTATATATGTTCTTGCAGATCCTCCTCTGGCCAATGCGTCAACTTTTTCGTTACCCAAAATTCCTTTAGGCAGTTTTGACGCATTGTGGATGTATGTCTTTATAATGAAATAAATAAAAATTCCTTTATGTCTTGGCACCCAAGGTATCAGGTTTTCCCAGGTTTTGGAGATTTTGGATACATTCACTGTCTAGTTTTGATGTGATTTTTTTCCACACTAATGCTTTAACAGCTGCTTAGCTATACTATCTTATGAGGATTTTTTTCTGCCTAACGTCTTTTAAGATTTTTTAGCGCCTACGCATTGATGGCATGTTTTTCTACTTGAAAGGCCGAATCGTACTTCCTAATGAGTTTGATTGCTCAACCCTTGGGCTTGTACAAAAAACACCCTTCGTTTATTTTGGAGCCATCTGTATGCCATATCATTGTATCTGGTGCTCTCCTAAATTCTTCCTCTCCTTTATAGTAGAGACTTCATAGGATTTTGTAAAGAATGTTTCCGGGATCATATAGTCGTCCCCATTTCTCTAAGAATGGGCTTCAGATTGCGTTTCGATGGGACGCAAATTCTTGTATCACGTAGACCCGGACCACACTCCAGTTACAAGGGAGACATTGCGGAGGTTGAATCTCAACACGCCAGCTTCAAAGGAAATTTAGTCCTGCAACAATGATGCGAAATTTTGTGTCAAGTGTGGATTAAGCTTTAGGGACCTCTCGAAACTCCCAACAAAACCTGATTTAGTAAGTCTATTACGCATTAAAGTAGGCCCCATACTTAACTGAAATGCCCACTGTACTGATCTGGTAAAAAAACTTAAATTCAAATATTTTTTTAATGAAATTCCTAGCTTCACAGATATCAAGTGAAACTCTAATAAAAGCACATTATGGCTGCTTTTATGCCCGTATCTCTTACTCCATATTGGTGTGGGGGCATGCTCCATCAGCAAAAAATGTTTTAGTTACCCGAAGAAGGGCAATCAGTGTTATTACAGAACTAAAATATAGAGAAGGCTGCAGGCAAGCTTTCATTGATTTAAAATGTTGACTCCTCACTGTATTTATATTATAAAGTGTATCACACGGGTTATTCATAACCTTCATAAAATCAGAAGTGCAACTTCCTTAAATGTTCATGAAACTAGATCCCACCTTGTCACCACTTTTAACTGAATGAAAGCCGGACAGAATAGTACAAAATATTGGATGGTGACATATTACAATGTTGTACCTGACAAATTAAAACAGTTACTTAAAAAGAAGCCAAAGAAAGTAATTTATCATCTAGTCACACATGTCATTTGTAATAATGCAGATGAATTTATTTTATTTAGCCTGTGATATGATAATACCTACTTCATGGTTTCTTGGTATATAAGAAAATAACTGCACTGTTAAAAATAACTTGGTGGTTCTTTTAAAATAGGATTTGGCATCAAGGAATAAATACTTTTATTTTGAATTTATCCTACAGTCGTATTGCATTCGCATTTCTCAATTTTTACTTAGTTTCAGTCGATAAGTTTTGGGTGTGACAGCCCGTCAATATTTTCTTCTTTCTTTGTTATAAAAAAAAAAGAATAGAAAAGTTTTAACGACGAGGATATAAATATGAACCCCTGGGGGTGCCCGTGTTTTTGAAAAAATCATTTGTAAGAAAGTCGGCTTCAAATTTGGACCGCTGCATTCGAACCCTGAGCTAACCTTACAGCAATGAGTCTCCGCGCCATGCCAACGCTATCGTTGCTGCTACCGATGCAATTTGTATAAATGATTAAACACGGACTTTAAATTGGGCATTGGGCTGTAATTTGCAGTTGAGAGGCATTCATCAAAAATCCTGAACGTAATGCACCTTGTTTTTGTCCGATATCAGTAAAACATATTTCTATATTACCAGTTAGTTTATAATAAAGGTAAAATTTGATGTATCGATTGATGAACGTTTCGAAGGTTTTTGATTTGTTGTAAAACATCGATATGGCATAACGGTGTTAACGACCTTTCCACGGTCGAACTTTGACTTCGGCCTTCTTAACAACAAGTGTATGAAAGGCACAACAAAACCCCTGTTCAGAAAGGAAATTTAAAAAAGTAAATTTTTATTATCCCAACATTAAAATATAAAATGTGTAGAGATTAATGACCGTTAATAGATAATTATTCAGATATCGTGAGATGCGGTCTGGTGTGATGTAGGTATCAGAAAAACATTTTCTTTATCGTGCCACCGTTTCGATCTTTTATTAAGATCATCTTCAGGGCCTGGGATTTACAAACATTGTTTACATTTAGAAAATGCATATAGGATATGGAAAAGTGAATTTATACAATGCAATATGAATGTTTGTAAATCCCAGGCCCTGAAGATGGTCTCAATAAAAGATCGAAACGTTGGCACGATAAAGAAAATGTTTTTCTGATACCTACATCACACCAGACTGCATCTCAAGTTTTTTGACTAATTAAAATATAATATATTCACATTGTGTTTAAAATTTAGTATCCAATGAAAAATATCAAGAAAGAAATTATGGCGGTATCATCAACCCTTGCGTATTATTTTACTCTATAATATCGAATTTGTTGTTTTTGAAAGTCAATGCCGTTAGGACTGTAGTAGTTTCTGTTATAATTATGGTTCTTACGATTTGCCGTGACGAAATAGCATATGTTTTCTGGTAACATTTCGAATTATTTATTATTATTGATAACCCCGAACACGAAAGAAGTCCATAATAAGAAGCCGGTATGAAACGTGTCAACACTAATCAAACGATTCTTGCTGTTTTGCCCGAGTTGTACTTTCTTAAATAGCACTAAAACAAGAGTATTTTGCACAAATTAATTTTTAGACCTTGGCCATCCATTTTTCAATGGGTCCCTTTTCAACGTACTTAATTATTATATTCACTAGTTTTCGTGATCCGCTTGGCCAATTGATATCTTTCAGTTAATTAATAATGGCCAAAAGGAGGGAAAATTCAAAAGATGGGAAGTTAGTGTCCGAGTGGATCGAGGTTACGATAGCTCAGGTGATAGAGCAGCGGCGTATCTAGCCGAAAATCATGGGTTCGAATCCCGCTCGTGACACTGATTTTTTATCTCGACTAAAAACCTATTTAATTGAAAGGTACTTAATTATTTTCTTTTCAATTGGTGCAATTAATTTTCTGCTAATTTGAAGTTTTTAACATATAATTATGTAAAACAAATATAAGATTCTTAAAACGACACAGATTTAATTTTTATTTAGACACATATGAATGTAATTTGGTCATAACAAATTTCATCTTGGAAATAATATAAACTAGGAAACGAATACCTTCCATAACAATAATAAAGCCATAAAGTAAATAAACAAAGTTTACTAATGAAACTGGTCGGTGAAAAAGAGAACATGAGGGAGGAGATATAAGATAAGATAAAGGGATAATTGAAAATCAGAGGAAAACAACGAATCATTACTTTCGATACGCGGAAGCCAGTTTTATGAATTTTGTCCTCAATTTTACAAATCGTTTTTGCCTTCCAAATTATTTTGTAAACAACTTTGAGTTGAAAATTAACATAAATTTATAATTGCTCTTCCGCCCCCCTTTAAAATGTAGTTTTATGTCATTGTTTTTAATAAATTTTATTGAAGGAATGTTTTCGACAGTTAATAAGTTAATTGAAAGTTGTAATTATTGGGATTACTGATGGGAGAGCGAACGTTCCCGTACATTTACAAGTTTCATTGGTTTGCGTGTTTTTTCTTCATTGTACAATATGTACACATCGCGGTGAATCATAATTATTTCTTTCCAATAGGCAAACAATTTGAAAGATTCATATTAGTCGGAGAATAATTAGCGAAAATATCGACTTTCAATTAGAAAGAAGGGAAAAGAGAAAACAGTGTCATCGTTATTCAAGTCCCATAACATATTGGAGGCATTATTGACCTTCTCCTCTAACTCACAGTCTACACTCGCCTAAATGACTCAAAAATGGTTCAAAATGCCTAATGAATAACTTACAACTCATACTTTTAGCCTTGAGAAAAAACAAAGTTGCAACTATAAAGCGTTGACAGGCGACTGACTGATTTCTGTCAGGATTGAATACAGTGGCCTTGAAGCATATTTTTTTCAAAAACACCAGCACTCGGGGCTGATACGATATTGCCAGCTTCCTGAGAAGCGAAAAGCCCAGTTCACGATTAGTTGTTAATTGAAAAAGAAAGAAATGATAATATATAATCAATAATGAACTATGTAATCGATATGTGGTTATTTGAATAATAACAATTAATGTATAGACTCTAAGGTCAGCACATCGAGGAGATAACACATTCAGGGAAGTTATATATATATATATATATATATATATATATATATATATATATATATATAACAT
>CM077104.1:34745632-34771770 GCA_039619505.1 Cimex hemipterus | reverse complement strand
ATATATATAATATATATATACACACACACAAATATATGTATATACAAAAAAAAAATTATTTTCATTTTTTGTTGTCAATGAAATGATAGGAAACATTTGTTTGTCATACTAATAAAAAGAATGAATGAGAACTGTGCTCAATTACAGTGAACTGCTTTTTTCATTACCTATTTCATTGGCAGCCCCAGATGGAACTGCAAAGTTGATCTATCCAGACAACAAAATCTTGTCTAAAAGGTATAAAAAAGGTTTTATTCATGTAAAATATCAATAAATAGTATTATACAATAAAAAGGATTATTGTCTGCCAAAAGCCTCATCGATATCTACCCAACTGTAATGTGTATTTTGTCTCAAACCACTGTACTGTTTGAGAGTTAAGCATGTTATTTTGTCATTACCGATTGTTTTGGTCTGCTTTTGGTATGAATCTGGTGAAATGGAGAAACACATCTGACAGAACAGTCCAAGATAAAACAAGGTTTAATATTTTAATATATTGAAGACGTGTGGACAAAATAGTGCAGAGACTCAACCACTGAAAATGGTGAAAATGTCACATCTAACAGATCCAACAAGAGAGGATGGGTGAACTGGGATGTTTTCAAAATGAACGAACTACATTTTAAAAATACTTTACACAATATATAACTAAAAATAAAAATTGCTTAAAAAAGCTACATATATGAATAATATCAATTTTTCGTTTATGCCAAAAAACATTCCCATGTGTTTTTTATAAATAGAAACTTAAATACCTTACTTGTTTACATGTAAGGGTATTTACTATTTTATCTTAAAAAATAAATGCAAATTAAATTTAAAAAAACATGAAAATGTTTTCTAATATAAAGCAAAAATTTAAATAAGACAAATTAGTATACACATATTTAAAAATTTTTTTTTGAAATATTATTAATAAACACATAAATGTTAAAAATTAATTATTAAATCAATCTAATTCTAAAACAATGAAAAGGATACAGAGTAAAGTCAACAATTTATTAATGACCTATTCTTTTTGCAGTGTTTTTGAAACTGTATCGGAATACTGTGAGACATACAGTGACTTCATACCATTGTCATTTGTGCTTGGCTTCTACATTTCAATTATCATGCAAAGATGGTGGGATCAGTATTCAAGTATACCATGGCCCGATCCGGTGGCTGTGTACGTCTCTTCTCATATTCATGGCCAGGCGAGTGGAAGCGTTGCTGAACATTTTTTATATGCATGTAAATCTGTTTAATTTTATGTATATAACTTTTATCTTTGGTGATTTTTTTAGGATGAACGTGGCCGGCTTATGAGAAGGACAATCATGCGATATGTGTGCCTTTGCCTTACTATGGTATTCTCTATGATATGCCCTCGGGTTAAAAAACGATTTCCAACGTTGGAACATTTTGTTGAAGCAGGTAACCACTCGCCTCAATAACTGCATTCAAAATACCTTGACTTTTCCAAATTGTATTTTACCTTTCAGGACTGATGACTGACAACGAAAAAAACATTGTGATAGATTTAAATGAGAAATTTCCCCATCATTCCAAGCATTGGCTACCCATTGTATGGGCCGCCAGTATTGTCACAAGGGCTCGAAAAGAGGGCAGGATAAGAGATGACTTTTCTGTCAAAACGATTATAGATGAATTGAACAAATTTCGAGGGCAGTGTGGCCTACTACTTAATTATGACAGTATCAGTGTTCCTCTAGTCTATACTCAGGTTAATTTTCTCAACTACAATGTGAGATTTTTATCTTCTATCGTTTAATCAAAAATATTTCTATGTTTTAGGTTGTCACTTTAGCTACATATTCGTTTTTTTTAACATCAGCGATAGGGCGGCAGTGGTTAGATGTGCCTTACGATACTAAGTTAAGAAATAGAGCTAACCCAATCGACCTTTATTTTCCTGTCTTCACAACGCTACAGGTCATTTTAATCATATGCATTGAGAGACGTTTTTGGATTTTATTCCAGGATTTGATTAATGTTTATAAATTATATTAGTATTACATAATGTGGGTCCATCTGTGTGGGCCCCCATCCCAAAGTAAGAGAATCCTTAAATTTATGAAAGTCTCTTCATTATTTCATTTTGCTAAAATCCTTTTGGAAAAGGAAGGATACCCTGGAAAGGAGTTTCAGAGTAAGTCTGTCTCCAATAGTCCAGGCCCAACTCACCTTCCCAAAATATTTTTGAATGTTTTTTCCATAACAATTTTTTTTTGTTCAAAAATAAATAATAGTTTTTTGTTTATTTTCTAGTTTTTCTTTTATATGGGTTGGCTTAAAGTGGCTGAAAGTTTGATAAATCCATTTGGGGAAGATGACGATGATTTTGAAATCAACTGGATTGTTGATAGAAATGTGACTGTAAGTACCAATGTGAGATAAATTAACTTTAATTATAAATTCAGTTTTATTATTAATATAATTTACAAGGTTTATGAAGCAAATTACAGACTAGTGTGCCATTTAAATTAGAATCTCTACAATAGTTTGCCTCTAATGAAAGTTAAATTATTGTTTGTATGGGCAAATATAATTATATCTGATTTTCTTCTGTATTGTTGGAATTATATTTTAAAAAATAGTATATCTTTAATAGATTTACAAAATTTGTTAGCTTATTTTTATATGTTGATAGAATGAGAAACGGAAGTAATTATTGTACACTAGAAACTGGTGGTCAGAATCGTAAGACGTAACATTTCTTAGCCCATTCAATGCTTTGAGAACAATTTGAGAACTTCAACCCGCTATGGTTTTTTTTTCATGAAACTTCATGGATTGATTGTATTTAGGTTCTAATTAATCTCAACCCACTTTTTATAATCCTCTTGGTGTGTTTCAACTGTTGAATCATAAATTATTTACAATATTCATATTCTAAACCATTTCCAAAACCTATTCTAATGATTATTTCTTCACAAATGAGTGAATGAAGAAGAAAGGAAATTAAAAACATCAAATAAGAATATATATATATATAAGGGAGTGTCGGTGGCCACAATGTTAAGGTGTTGACATGGCATTCATCACTGTAAGGTAAAGGTCCCAGATTCAAATCCAGTGGACCTGCATATAAAAAATAGAAATAGATAAATGGTGAAATGAGTGTATTGCACAACATTTTTAAATAGATACTTATAAATGGTCTTCATTTTAAAAACCCTATAACCTCTGCTGTTGTGAACATTCATTAAAAAAAAATTTAAAAAATGACTTGAATGATTTAAAATTTTGTTTTCGTGAAATTAAAAAAAGAAAAATATGTTGGAAGGCATGGCTTGTTGTTTGTTGTACCATATGTAGTAAGTGTTTACGTCTAAATGGTCTTGGCTATGGTGATTCTGAAAAAATATTGCATATTATAATTTCAAAAACAGACATAGTTGCTGAATTTTGTAAAATATATTTGCCTGGGTCATCCTGGCTTCCTACCCACCATTAAGGAGGTAAAATTTAATTAGTCATATTAGTGTTACACTGCATCTATAATTACTTACCTTGTCATAGTTGATTTCCAACAAAATGGGAAACAGAATAGGTAAATTAAAAAAAAAATGTTGGTTTTACATGAAGACACTGACAAACCTTACTTTTCATTTTAGAACGTATTAGTTAGAAGAAAACTTACTGAAACACAGCGTGGTGTAGAAAGTTGATACGTTTGTAGTGCTTTCAAGTGGTTTATAGTTATAGTATGTATTGTAACCCTAGAATGTTCACACCAAGATAGTCCAGGCTGTTCTGAACCTTCAAGCCCTAAGTTTTACACTACTCACATCTAACTAAATAAAATGCAGGAAAAATACTTTAACATCTCAGAAAGAGGACTTACCTGAACTGTGGAGTCACCCACATCTAATGTATTAACTTTAGGATTACATTATATACTTTACATTTAATGAAGGTTTTTAGTTAAGATGAAAAAATTATAATTAATTAATTAAATGTAATGTATTAATTGGTCAAGCGGACCATGAAAGTAATGAATTATGTACTTTAAATTTCATGAATTTTCTCTGAGGCCTGGCCTTAATGTTTTGCTCATAAATTGGACTATTGTTTGGTCATGATAACAGAGGGAATTATAATGCATCTAATAATAAGTAATATTTAACGTAGAAGTAATCTAGAATTCTTGAGGTCATTTACACTTATATTAAAACATGTAATGGGTTCATCTTCAATCTAACTGGTCTGCCTGTTCTTGCTGGTTTTGCCTGTTTTTTCCAGCATTTTACTATTCACTGTTTGGTCTGTTTTATTTTGTCAATATACATCATAAAACAATCACTAATTTAGTAAAATACCGACACAGTAGATCAGGTAGAACATAGGCAGATTGAGCTGCAGGTTCACCTCACCAAAATCTGACACAAAATATCTTTTTAAGACAATAAAGCTGAAAAGTTAGTGTATTATATTAGCCCAGACATACAGTTGTTTAAATTTAAAATTATTTAACATTTGTAATACTTAATTGAAATTTGAAATTCACAATGAATTATTCATCTCAGGTCTCATATCTTATAGTAGATGAAATGCACCATGAACATCCTGAACTTATAAAGGATCAATACTGGGATGAAGTGTTTCCAACAGAATTACCCCATACGATTGCCTCACAGCCGTTTAAGGGCAAAGTGCCTCAACCGAGTACGGCTAACATTGCCATTTCCAATACAATGGCTGAGTATATAAATCCATCTTCAGTAAAAATCGATGAATTAGCTATGGTGAGTTGTGCTGGAACAATTTCTAAAGTCAATAACATTTATCCATGCTAACCAGATATAAATTTGGTTTGTAACTGATGACCACTGATGGTATCGATTAGTGATTGATTATTTACTATAAAATATTTTATATATACATTTTTAGGCAGATGATAATCAAAGCGGTATCCACTTTTTGGCTAATCGATCTTCATCGAGAGTAAGCATGGGTGGAAGAATGAGGACGATGTCGGGCAGTTCGGCCACGTCTGTTAATAATCTAGGATCTCATTCTGCCTCGTTGCACAGAGTCGGCTCAGTGACGTCAGTTCTGAAGAAAATATTTTCCCGAGATTCTCCCGCTGTAGTTGATGGTAAACTGATGGATTATGGTATCTTTTTAACTAGTACTAAACTTATAGGGTTTACATATCCTAGGGCAAATCGGTGGTAAACTGCCTGAAAGTTTAAGCAGCAACAGCTTGGCCGGAAAAATCAGTGTTCCAGTCGGCGGAGGCTCTACGAGAATAACGGATCAAGTTATCGAAGAAGTTGATGAACAAGCGACAATTACTTCAATGATGGGCAAAGGGCCGGAAGTGCGTCCAACGGCAGAAAGCATTTTCCAAAATCAAATAAAAGCAAGCAACCCGGTTCCTGTGCCTGTAAGGAGAACGTCGAATTCTCACATGCGGCACATTGGAAATCCCACTTCTCTTCCGCCTACGCTTCCAGTATCACCAGCTAGGAGCCATGCCGCTGATCTCATGTCCGTCCAATCGGCTCCTGGATTCGACAATTCATCAGGCCTCGGATCTGGGTCGATTTGTCCTCATATCGATTCCTTGTCTATTGGTTCGGAGACTGAAGATGAAGATTCAGATAAATGTAAAGAAGACGAATTTGAAAGGTTAAAGGAAGCGAGGCAGAAGGAAATGGAGAGGATCGCTTTAGCGCGGAGCATCAGTGCGATTGCCGGCTCTCGGGCACCTTCTCCTGAAGATGATGGTATAGCACTTCTGGATATAACCAATGATTCCCAGGCAGTACTAATACCATCTAAAAAATAATCGCATATTCTTAATGCAAGGCAGTATTATATTTTCCTCTTTCTGTTATTTAGTTTACAATTAATATTTTATTGACAGGTATTATACATCAGGAGTAAAGTTCAAAAGACATAGTGATATGAAAACTAGAAATGCTTCTGTAAATATTCATGGTTTAACAGTATGCACTGCTTTCATTACTATTCAAAATTACTATAGTCTATTAGTTTATTGAATTAAGAAGGTTTTTGATATAACATTGGTGTTTTATTCATTTTTTATTTTCATCATTTTTATTCTTACTATTATCATTAATCATTCATAATTTATTTATATTAAATTTTTTTGTAATAACACAAAAATTTCTTGATAAAACTAGTTTTTATTAACTGACAATTAACATTGTGATAAACTTCATATTATTTAAGTGCATAGTCACTATTATTGATTATTTCAATAGAATCTTAAGCTTGTTAAGTGATATTTGTTTTACTGAAAACAAAAATGTCCTTGTTAAGAATAAACCAATATAAAAGTACAATGGAAATGTAAATGTGTAAAACATATTTCCCCACTTGGGACAAATACAGTAAATGTTTTATTCCCCTGAGATCAATTACGTTGTAACAATTTGGAATAAAAATACACTTTTATGGAACTAATCTAATGATGTTCTTATTTAGATGCCAATTAAAGTAATAAGCGATGAGAGTTTTTAAAAACTAATTTTCAGTTTCTTCTTTATAGGTAATGCTAGCTGTCACAAAGTAATTAATATCAGCTTTCAGTATTATTATTTTGCAATAAAAAACTAGAGATAGGCTGAAGGAAAGGCACTTCCTTTTTTGAGCTCTTAGGAAAAATATACTCTTAATACAAGTAGTAATAAGTTAAAATCAAACAAGTATGAACATCTACAATATTCCTTTATCAATAATCTACATATTTAGGGATAGCTTCAAAAATTCTGTTGTTGATCTGCGCTTCCATGCTTCCATTGTGTGAAAATCACTCGTGAAATGGCTGTACAAAGTGACTGGGTAACCTTGTCCTTGTGGCAAAACATTTCACAATATAGAGACAAGCAAAGTAAGTGATCAGTTTGTGTGAGACAAGCATGCTGTTTGTACCTTCGCCTCCTACAGCCATCAGTGTTTGCTATCATGGCTATTCTTTGTTAAGAATAAAAAGAAAAAAGAAGAATACACCACGTTTCCTTCCAAGCATCCTCTATCTAGTTCTTATTATAATGACTTTTATCTTTGGTGTCCCACAAAAATTGATAGCTCTGATATGGTTGGGTGTGCTGAATGTGGTACTCCTGGTTCATTTTGAAGCTCGAGATACATATGCGTTTATTTGGAAAAAAACAAAAAACGCAAAGCACTTTGATGCACACTAAAAAACTGACACACCCCGTTGGCTCAATAAATAATTCATTATACATTCTATTTGAACTTTATAAATATTTAATTGTGTATAGTTTGTAATTAAGGTTTAACATTAAATTTATGGACATAATAAGTTGAATAGACAGATTTTTCTGTGTATGCTTTGTGAGATGAATGAATGTATTTATTGGCATGATTGTTGAGTATGTGTGGGTAGGTCATAGTGAAATTGCAAATGCCCCATAGACAAACTAATCTAGGTCATTTTTAGGGTGAATGGAGGAGGCATGGGTTAAATTAATACCCCAGTGACTTCCCAATTTTTATCTGTACATATGGTATGAAAGAAATGTGTATGACTGTTTTTATTAGCTTGAATGAGGTCAGGCATTCAGGAGAATATCGAAACCTGCCAAATTAAGGTTAGGCTAAGTTTATGTTTGGGTATGCATCAGTTGTAGAGCTGAGTAGAAATCCAGTCCCAGAAATTATGTAGGACAAAAAAAAAAGAAATAAATTGAAGTATTTAAAATGACAAATTAATATTGAAACGCTCATTTACAAATACTTTCAACATCCAAGTTTACTTCCTGATTCCATCCTCTCATTCTGAAGGTGACACATTAAAGTAACCTGGTGGTCATCTGCGGACATCAGATATCTAATTGAATATTGAATCAGATGTATCTATGACATATATGGAAAATGAAAGTAGATGTAAGACAAAACCCTGTGGAACAAACGCAATCTCTATTTAGAAATATGTAATCCAAACACCATGCCTTTTCAAGGAACACACTTTCACAAACATACAGAAACACAACAAACAGTACCCAGGTCAACCACAAACAAAATATACTTAAAACAAAAACACTTGCATTTTGTTGTTTAATTCAAAATATTTACTTTTCAATGTATTTTTATTATAATAATTACAACATACTGATGTAATCAAACTAAACAAGATCAGAATAAGTTTTAATAAAAAATATTTAATTATGATGGTTTGATAGAAAATTCACCAAAACAGGA
Source organism: Cimex hemipterus (assembly GCA_039619505.1). Classification (NCBI taxonomy): domain Eukaryota; kingdom Metazoa; phylum Arthropoda; class Insecta; order Hemiptera; family Cimicidae; genus Cimex; species Cimex hemipterus. Next base: position 34,763,565 of record CM077104.1, on the reverse strand, counting down.
AAATCATGTAGTGATGATTAAAATTTAATTAACAATTTATTACTTGGTTTTTGCTATTAATAATGCCAGGTAACCATAAAACAGGTAGCTGAGGCAAGCTTACAACAACACACAAGGCAAGCTTAGTTGAGTCTGCAGTTTTTTAAAATGTCAATAAGATTAGATTATAAAAAGGCAACGAACGAGCTGAGCTCTGGGACAGAATCCTACACCCTCAGTCTCTTCAATCCTTTTTGAACTCTTCATTCTGACAACTGACAATTCAACATCTCAGTCTTATTATTTTTTATTTTCTTATCTTTGTATTAGTTAGAAAAAAAACTTTATTTTTAAAAACGAAACTTCTATGTATCATAACTTATGTAGAACAAATAATGATATTAACTAATGTTATGATTATATGTATCTATTTAAAATTTGAATTTTCGATGGAGAAACAAAAATTATGTATATTTAATATTAATGATGAAAATAAATAAAACTAACAAATAAATAATTAAAAATAACAACACAAATGTGTTTTATTTGGGAAGAGTGTTCGATAAATTGTCTTTATTTCAATTTTTTAGCCTTTAATTAATTAAGTATAAAGGAAGGTGATTTTTTTAAATCTAATTATCTAATTCCACTGCTTTTTTAGCATAACATAAAGAGAAGATATAGCAACTAATAATCTTTATTCCATTCCTGTAAAAAATGTTCTCAGAATTGAATTTGTTTATCATTGAAATATTGGATAATGTGAACAAAGTTCATCTTTTAGTTAGAGAATGAGGCCCTTTATTCACTGGGTCAATTCGAGTATTGGTCACTTCTATTCATTTAGAAAACTTTCCACAATAGAATTGTAAGTAAATTACATATCTTCTATATAGTATATAATTACTTGATATAGTTACTTGTATACAATTTCCTTTTGAAAATTACTTCTTGAAACTCATATGTTGAGGGACACTGGGGTTTAGAATAAATCTCAAAAAGTTAATTATCATATTTTAGTCTTTGAAAAGCCAGGTTTCACTTGTTGGTTTGTGGTGAGTGGTTTGGGCTCTCATCTACAACATGCAACAGGAATTACACTACTTTACTTTTATAAACAATCATGTTTTACTTTAAATGTCAGTGTTCTTGTTTGAATGCAGACATGTTCCTAGGCTGATTTTATTAAATAGTATATAGTATAGTATTAAACTAAAAGGGATTCTATGGCAATGTATGTATTCTTTGGCAATGTTGGGACTGAGTCAATCTTAAAAAAAGTTCTATGGTGTAGAATATTTTCATATAAATCAATATCAGATAAATGAACAAAATATTCCTTTTTACATATTTTAACAAATATTCTGTAAGCAAAGTACGTCATTGACTTGATTCTAGAATCATAAAACCCTAGATATCGACTTTCGCTGAAATAATTTTTTGAGTAATAGTTTTGTCCACTACTGCATTGTCAGTGCAAACTCACATAATTTTTCCCAACAGCTGTGACCAATGTTTATAGTTGATAATTTATTTTAAAGAAATTGTGCATTTCATAACTGTATCAAACATTAAAATTGGATTATTATTTCCATTCCACAAAAGAAACAAAACAGCGTTATATGACAAATAATTTTGCTATATTGTGTATTTTCTTTATTGAAATATTTTATACACTTTTATGGTATATGCATTGTTAAAAACTATGCTCCTTTTTTCTTTCAAATGTTAAAATCCTTTTAACCATTTTTAAATTATAGACATTTCAATCAGATATTCTGATATCGACCTTTCAAAAATTAATGAAATTTTAAGGTTTATAAAATTGATAAATTTAAATTTAAACAAAACTTTATATTTATATAAATTATTAAATTTATATGGGTCTCTAGACGTGTTAAAACGTTGTTTCATGGGAAAACAATTTTATGTCCTAGTTTACGTGAAAAATATTTTAATTTCAGACATTTTTTGGTTGTCGATAAACTTTAACCAAGTACTTATTACTCACAAGAATTCATGTCTGATATTTTGGAACATAGAATTACCAAAAAAGTTTGGTCCAAATCCGTGCGAGTCTATCTGCAAAGAAACCTGACCAACGATTTACTACAAACTTATTTATATCAATTTGTTTCGATGATCGATCAACTTAAAATAGGTAGAAAGCTTGGCAAATAACAAATGAAATTTTTTTGTTTTCAACCAGACCATTCCATGATCCAGATTATTTGTGATGACCAAATGCAATTGGGGTTAGACAAGAAATGAATACTTCATTAGTAGCACATGATATTTAATTGTATTACATTACTCATGTATGCATATGCTATAGTTCAACGTCTTCAAACAAGCCTTGTGTAAGCAAGGTTAAATTTTATTTTCAATTAACTTACTCTTTACTCTCATCTTGCTGTTGGATATATAATAATTACATTTCAAATACAAAACAAAGCAATACCTGTAGAATTTGAAATGTAATAAATGTTGGGGGTACATAATGAATCACAACAACTTTTCTTTTTCAAACTCCTAAATGTTATTTACATTGTTTTTTCTTTCTTTTTTTGACTGTTTGAAATCAAATATAATACACTTCTTAAATAACTTACAAAAATAAATCTCTCATTAAATGAAGGAACTTTCAGTTGCAAAAAGCTTTCTAATGGTACGTTTCTTTTGTTATTAATGAAAATATTCAGCATAAACATTAAACAAATAAATTTTTTTAGTGTTGACATGATTTATACTTGCATTAATAATTTTCCAGATATTTCTCAAATGTAGCTCAAGTTTTTCTACTCCATTTTTGTTTCTTGGCAATATATAAAATATTACTATTTGTAGGACTAATAATAGTAATAAAAGAAGGTAATAAATTCTACCATATAATTTTCATTATTTTCTCTTCTTTTTTATAAATATAACATCTTTAGAAAATCTAATATGATAAGTTTTTTTTAGCATTCACATAGACTCAAATCTGCACATGTGCATACATACAAACTTGTGCTGAGTTGAGCCTGTTCGATAAGTATTTTGTGTCAGGAATAAATGTAATTTTCCTTTTTAGTCTCATGTTCAACAACAGTATTCTTTCAGGTTTAAACAAGCATTAAACTCTTAGACTTTTTCCATACCTTGTTTTGATTCATTAAAACATATCTTAACATTTAAACAACTATATATATATTCTAATTGACATAGATTTGACATATTTGTTTAGTCACTATGTTATATGGTAAAATATTTAAACCCTCAGTAAAAATATTTGTTTAGAAACTTACTGATATACTTTGTTATATTTTGGCAACATATTTATACTTTTAAGATGTACACTGTTTTTAAAATTTGTAATTTTTAATACATATAATTAACATTTATCACATTTATGTAATGTATTCAAATTAAAATTATATTTATAAAAATTAATACCCAATATTAAAATACACTTAATTTGGTTATATAACTTAATTAAGCATTGCCATTTATAATTAAAATAGTATTTTAGTCTTGCACTGTGAATTCAGACTAACATTTATGATACATTTATCCTTAAAAATGATAATGTTTTATCTTAGCTAAAACTAGTTATGAATAAATAAGCGTTACTCCCTTGGAAGTCATGGGCCGGTTGTTTCAGTTGTAGTAGTTTAGTTTTACCTTTTTTTGTTTGTTGAAAAGGTACAAAATACTCTTAATTTCAATGACTCAATCAGTAAGAAATATTTTTACTTCTCCTTAAAGTAAACTTAATAAAAACAATTTCATTTCAATTTAATTAATATAAAATTCATTTTTTTATTGGATAGATTCATGGATGTTACAAAAACATAAACATTGTAATATGACAGGATAATCGGTTGCGATCAATCATATAAACCTAAAAGACTTATCGTATTTTGTGCCACATAGCCACTGCTTTTCTTGGATTAGAAGACATCTCGTTCCAGTGTTCACTATCGTGAGCAATGAGCACGGAGCCCACCGTCGATGGTGCTCCAATCAAATCAGATCCCTGGTCAAATACTACAATCTGTAAATAGAACCACAAACCTCATTAAAAATCCTACCGTTTTTGTGAAACTGGCTGTTACCTCAACTGCCGAAGTTTTCAAGAAGGACGAGCTCACATTGAACGTGATGGCTTCATTCCAGACTGGGTTGACCGTCCCTTTCCTGCAAGCCGTTTTCTTTTTCTTAATGCGTTTTCCGTTGGCGAGGAGGCAAACTTTCACGAATGGATCTGGACAATCAATTGACATTTGTCATGTTTAAAAAACTCAATTCAGAGATAGGCATACCTAGAGTGTCTCTGTTTTCCGGAAGAAAGAGATTCTTGGCTTTCAACAGCACCACAGTCAAGCGCTCTGCGGAAGGTAGATAACTCAACGAAATCAAAATTTCGGACAGATCCTCTGGAGGCTAGAAATTATACAATTGTTTTAACTAATTAGTTTCAACTTAACTCTTTAACCTAAACCACATCAATAAATGAGTTGAATAATTTTGTCAATGATTATTTTATTGAATTATTATATTTCAAATATGTAAAAATATGCATAATAAAATTAAGCATTTGACCAGGGATCTGATTTGATTGGAGCACCATCGACGGTGGGCTCTGTGCTCATTGCACATGATTATATTATTTTGTGGAGAAGTGGGTAGTGCGAAGGACAGAGTTGAAGAGATTTTTTGTGTGAGAATTATGGCTTAAAAAGAACAAAAAGAAGATTTTTCAAGTATGAAATTCTGTTCCTAACAAAATTTTTAAAGTAATTGATGTTGTTATCAGATAGGAAGCTTGTTTGTTTTAGAATTATGTATTTCCAAATTGATTAACATTCTACAGGAAGTAGAAAAACGTTTTTGTTGACACTGCCGGTGGGAAAAGTGCAGATGGTGTTGTTTTAGCGACTAATTAGAGGGTCAAAGTGTGCGGTTTTGTATTCAACATAATCACAAACTAAAGTACAAACTTGATTCTACGGTAGAATACATAGATATTTTTAATTATATTTTATATATCACTTTTTTGACGTGTAACTCAAAAGAATTAAAACCATTTGTAATACTTATGAATGAGAAAACTATAGGGCACCATTGTATAATCTGGAGGGAAAAAATCATTTGAACTAGTTTTAGAAGATTTGAACTGCAGATTATAAATAAGCAAAACCTTTGATTAGCATTCCAATTTAATCTTTCTTTTTCTTAGGTGTTATGTTTTGCGTTCATTTTCAAACAACTTCACACAACCTCAAAACCCATTTGTCATGAGTAGAGTTGGGATTTGTATGCAAATGAACATTCTTTTCCCTAACAATTATGACCACGGCGATCAGATCCGAATCTGTGGTACAATTATTCAAATTTTATTATGCATATTTTTGCATATTTGAAAAATATTGCATAAATTTACATATTTTTAACGATATTGCAAATTTGCAACATTTATGATTACTGACAAATAAGGTAAGAACATGAGAGAATTAAGTGCCTCTAATTTGGTTCGAATTTCACTTAACTTGCCAGGAAGATGTAATAAGAGTCGTAAGAAGTAACAAAAACTTGAACAATCTGACACAATTTAATTCTCTTAAAATAATTGGCACCTTATTTTTGAGACATCTATTTCCAAAACTAGACGTGTAGAAGCAGTTTTTGTCTTTCCTGAAAAATTACTTTTTCTGAAGTAGATAAGTTGTGGACAAAAAGCCCCATTTGAAACACCAAAACAGCCAGTCTCAGTCATATTTTCGTAATAAACATAAAATTGCCGGCATTTGGAAGTTAACTTCTTGTAAAAGGGGATTTTTCCCTCCAACTCAAAATAAAAAAGTCCATGCAGGAATTTTATCACAAGTGAAATTAAAAAATATACTTTACAAACAAAATGGCTTGGCCAAATTGGGAAAAATTAATGATAACTTAACTGTGAACAGTAAAATGTTATACGGGAATTGACAATCCAGTTATGCATTTGAAATTGCAACAAGTATGCTCTCATCACCTTTGTCCACACCGTTTTTCGACATAGATATATTTTTTGACTGAAAAATGCTGACGTTTTACAGCATACAAATTTGAAACACTCCTTCAGATCATGAACTTCATTAGGCTGAATTATTTATTATATTAATCTGTATGTTTTTTGGCCCTAGTTAACCAAAATGATTATTGAAATTGATTTACCCTAAATCACATTTTACATAAAAATTATAAATCTCGATAAATATCGAGGTTAAAATAAATAGTCCAGTGATGTCTGACTTTCATTTCTGCTTCTTTCTTTTGCATAGTTGATTGAGGTTTTATTAGTGCATATTTCATGGCATATTTGAAAATTTTTGTTTCATATTAATATGGGCTCTAGTCATAAGTTAACATATCCACCTTTATTTGTTTAGGACTCCCGAAAACTACTAAATAAACATTATTTTAATTTTAATTAATTATACTTTTAACCTAAGGTCTTGGTTAAGATGAAAAAGCTAGTGTCAAGAGCGGATTCGAACCCACGACCTTCAGCTCAAAACAGCGCTTCTAAGACCACATGAGCTACTGACTTCACCTCAAATGAGTCAAGACTTGAAAATTGAATTGAATTTCAATAATTAATACGATCAATTATGACTAATAAATACTTAATTAATATTACTCGGAAATCAAGAAATAAAAGGACGAATTCTATTTTGATCTAAAAAAACAACAAAAAACACAAAGCCTAATCGCCTATGGCTTAAGATTACAAGGGACTATGTTGTTTTAGTTTACGAATTAATCTCGTCGGGTATTTATATCCAAGGAAATGTAAAATCTGTAAATGTTGAATTGAAAACACAAACACACATAATTTGGATTTTTACATTCTAAGTGAGAGTTTGGTATTCGATTATTTTGTGCGATTTTCCACTCCTGAGAAGATGTGCTTGAATTTGGCATTTGTTGGGTGCCATACCTTTTTGGGTCTTGAAAAGTTTGCCTAGTTTGGAAAGAAATGGCTGTGAGTTCGGTCCGTTTGTCGGACAGATCGGATCGTTTGAAACTGAATTTGTACGATCACCAGCCATTTTCGCCTTTGTCAGATAGTGATTTTTTTTTTAAATGTGTCGGGTTATGATACTGAAAATCTGTGTAGAGATTAGTGACCGTTAATAGATAATTATTCAGATATCGTGAGATGCGGTCTGGTGTGATGTAGGTATCAGAAAAACATTTTCTTTATCGTGCCAACAGTTCGGGTTTGATTAAGTTCATTCGTTTTATTAATTTTTCGAAGTCATTCTAATTATTCAATACGTTCGTTTTAATTTAAAAATGTTAAAAGATGGAAAAGTGGCCAGAACGCGATAAGAACGCTGTGTTTGTGAACTGTTAATGCTCGGGCTGTAAACACGGGCTCGAACTGTGAACGCGCAAATTGGGAACGGGATTGAGTCAGTTGTGATCCAGCGTCCTTTTGAGATTTTACGTACGCCCGCTCGCAAGCACGCACACATCATCGTTATTAACCAGGACATTCTGAATCTACAGTTCCGGCAACCGCCGCGGGGAGAGGTCTACCGCCCAAATTACTTACAAAAAATTGGAACCGGTCACCCAAACCCCAACACCTACGTTTCAATCTTTTATTGAGATCATCTTCAGGGCCTGGGATTTACAAACATAGTTTACATTTTGAAAATACATATAGGATATGCACATAACATAAGTTCGACTCGAATTTCAATGTTTCTACACATTTTAATAACTTTGGCTGCAGGTTCTTTCGTTCTTTTTCCGAGAAATGAGATTAAATATATGTTTTGTAGTCCGTGGATCTGAGAAAAGATTTGGTAATTTTGTGAGAGCAAGATAGATTCGGATCACCATTGAATTCCCATACCCTTTTTCGTATTCTAAATTACTATTTTGGTTGTTCGGTAATACAAAAAATATTGTTTTTTACGATTTTACAAAAGAAATTGAATAGAGAAAAAGATTAAAAGTTAACGAGTTTTTTCGTTTTTTATTGTATGCTAGTTACCTATCATCCTGGTCTGCCTATCCTCCCTGGTTTGAGTTAGTTCAGACGTGTGTCGGCATTTCGTCATCTTCGTGTTTGGTTAATTATTGTGAAGTTTTTGTGTTTTAGGTCGTGGATGGGTGGTGTGGGGGGCTTAGTACTGTCTGTCAGTGTGCTTGATGTTTGAAATCGGTGTCTTTTGAACAGTCTTTCCCTTTTGAGTTTTGTTATGTTTTTAATGGTGTGCGTTTGTCCGAAAATCAAAATGTGGGCTTCCAAGGAAATGCCACCCCAGAACATCAATGACCCCCAACATGGAGTGCCACCTGAGGAACCATACAGCCTGGGGCGTATGCGCGACGATGGACGATTACGCCCATCTGATGATTTGAGACCAACTCTCACCTTATCAGTAAAGGAGAACTCGTCCCCAATATTCCAATATCTAATTCACATGTTCCACCACGACGAGTCGCCTGCCGGGACCGAGGTTATTTTCGTTGATCCTTCTTCCTACAGTCCTAGTGAAAATCGAAACATTTCGAACTTTTCTTACGAAATTTCTCATCTCATTTCCTTTAATGGACCGGTTTGTAGAACTAACGACGGAAGAATCCATCGTCCTTCTTGTCTGGAGACGTAGGCCGACCCTGTCCCGACCTTCTCGTGTAAAGCCCTATTTCTCTGAAGTGTCGAAGAACCCTTCCTATTCCGGCCTCCTGGCGACTTCACGCTTGCTCTATCCTCTGTCTAATAATGTTATGACCCTGACAGTCTCATACTCTCTCAAATCTATGACTTGAGCCGTTGAAAAAGGTTAAGACTAATAATAATATCAAATGAAATCAACGAAGAAAAACGATTAACTGAAAGCGATCTTTCGGCGTAGCAGAATGAACAGGCATAATATTTCTTTCTCCAATAAGTAGAAAAGTAAATACTGGAAGTAAATAAAGCATTATTTATTGTTTATTTAGACTAAGATAGCTCCTAATTACCTGTAAACATTGTAAAAAGATAATGAATTTAATTTTAATCTAAATAAATTGAGTAGTGCTTTAAATTCGTTCTTCTCTCCACCATTTGGAGGATGGCCAAAGTGATTAAAAATAATTTATAGGAAATTTATACTGGATACCCTGAATAAATTCATTTCGCTCAGTCTTGTTTGCCTTGCTACCTACATTTATATTTAATATGGTTAATTTTGTGTTTTCATCCATTGATAGTAAATATTACATTTTAATCCCATTTTCTTTAATGTACATAAATTTTCATAAGCGATCTAAAAATCGATAACTAATGGAAGAATGATCACTTTAGATGTCGTGTGCCATTCAATGTACACGTCGCGTCGGTCTGTCGTGAAGGGTGGATGATTGATTGGATCGAGTGGCTTCGAGCAGTTTCGACAGAACCCCATTATTATAAGCTCTAATAAAATAAACCCTTAAAACGGCAATGGCTGTTAAACGATGGCCGTCGCGTAGTTTAAAATATTTACCTTATTAATTTTGACAATATCGCCCCAGATTTCCACCATGGATGTGACATCGATCTCGGACAAATCCAAGCGCAGCTCTCCAACAACATCGTTCCTAGAATATCTATCGTAGTCTAAGACCTAAAAATGATGAAAAAAACGAAACTTTTTACCACAATAATTTTATAGTTTGCGAGGTAATGTTTAATCTTGTCTTCACGTATTGTTAATTGTGTCATCCTTGAAAAATATTAGTTTTCCCGGAAAATAATGCAGGTTTTAACGTTTTCTTTCTATTACCCATCCATATAATAAACTGATTATTTGAACTGAACATTTGATGGATTCTTCTTATATATACATTATATTCTTTTCTACGAATGTCAACACTTTCAAACAAAAATGTTTGTTTTACCTCAGTAGCCTTTTAAAACTTGGGAATAATTCAGCCTTTACTGACATACGAATGCGTGATTTTTGTGTCATTTCATTTTGCTAGTTTAAACTCGATCATAACCTTTCTGCCAGAAACATGAACTCTGGGGCGATGACATTGTGGTTGAGAGCGCTGTTCAGAAATGGTTTGAAAATTTTGAAGGGGAAGACTTAAAGTTGAAGGCCGTGGACGGATTTTTTCTCGACATGATGATATTCTGCGAGATTTGCCCAAAGAAAATCCAAGAACAACAATCCAAGAACCGTTCGAGAACTTGTAGAGAATCTATTTTGTTTAGCAAATCGACCGTCCCTGACCATCTTAAGGCTATAGGAATGGCGAAAAAGTTCAAAAGTTGGATTTCTCATGCATTAAACTACTATGAAGTTTGCGCAACACTTTTTTGCTGAAAAAGGAATGAACCTTTTCTGGATAGAATTGTTTCTTGTGATGAAAAGTGGATTCTCTAAGATAGTAGTAGATGTTCTTGACAGTGTCTCGATAAAGGAGAAGCAGCACTGCATTTTCCAAAGCCCCGACCCATCAAAAAAGTACGATGGTGACTCTTCGGTGGGCTTCATTTGGGCTGAGTTACTACAGCTTCTTTAATCCTGGTGAAACAAACAATGCCGAAAGGTTTGCTATCAAATTGAAGCAATACACAAGCAAGACAAGCCATATTTGATCAATCGGAAGAAGCCGATTATGTTACACGACATCGCTCGGCCCCATGCCTCACATATGACAACCCGGAAATTGTTGGATCTTAGTTATGGGATTCTGCTGCACTCTCCCAGTTGTACAGAGCTCTCACCTATCGACTACCAGTTTATCAGAAACCTGGCTAACGTTTTACAACATAAAAAATGTATAGATCAAATGCCGATAGAAAATGCGTTTACATTAATTAGTTAATAAACAAGACTCAATATTTGATTTAGAGGGCGGAGAGAAGTTACCAACACGTATTTTAATTAATAAAAAGGTTTAAAATAACCAATAATTATTGAATCATTTTCATTTTATTACATAAACCTGCAGTATTTTCTCCACAACCATAATAGATTTTTGTTTTGGTCAAACTAAAATATATAAAAAATATTTTTTGCTATGTGAGAACTAATAAAATTTAGCCAAATTGTAATTATTAACTTGACGCATAATTTATTATTTTTGTATAAACATGATGCACTATGTATTTAATAACTTTTATCAACATTATTAAAAATTACTGCTTTTATTTTATCAATATTATAACGACTTCTAAATCTGCTTTTGATTAGTTTATTCCGTAAAAAATGCCGACTCGTCGAAAGATTGGATATTGGAATCAGGTTTCCGCGATATATGAATACGTATTTTGTGCTGTTCGCTCCAGACGTTTAGAAGTGTAGGATTCTCCCCTGATATTCGCATAAATTGCTATTGATCTCACGCTTCGAGTCGAGGCCGTCCTCACTTTCCATCAAACGTAAAATTTAAACCACTCCCACCCGTTTTGTAATAAAAATACCTGAAATATCAGATGGTGGTTGGAGAGCTGATCGTGGGAGACGGGGAACTTAAAAACCTGGTCGAAAATCGGATTCGTCTCGGCTCTACATGTGCTCTGTCTCACCCTGCTGTCGACCGGTGGATCTAGGAGGATTCCAACGAGGCAGTCGTGCCCCACAAAGTCTTCTCCTGCAATTATTGAAATTCAAGTACCATCGGGTTGAAACTTTTTCAAATATTTACATTTTCACTATTAATTGAATATATTCGTTCTTATATACTATGCACAAAGGAAAGAATGCAATTCATTCCGGTAGGGCGCTATGGTGAACTATATTCCGCCATCACCTTACACACAAAACATGCACAATTGATCTGTATCGACAGCCGTCGATGTTCCGCCGTCTACCTTCTGATAACTCAGATTTACGCTAATTAATAAGTTAAATCGTAGATTCTTGTTTTAAATATTTCTCGTCGCCCTGTTTTCCCTTTTTTATGTTAGAAGAGTTCAATTTTCAATGACCTAGACTGCACGTTATTTCCCGTGTTTGTCTTTTAGTGTTGAACCAAGAGTTATTTGTTAATGGGTAGAGGAAAAAAGAAAAGTTTTCATTTAGCCCGGAAGACGGAGAAAGTTTGTCACTGTTATCTCTGTCTGTCCGGGGCTGAGACGAATTCAGTACGTTTAAAATAGTTCTTTTTTACAATCGGTTTGGTATCATTATCAATGATTCATAATCTGTTCTTGTATACCTTAAAAAAACTAAATTGTTGTTGCGAGTTGATGATTTGTGTGTTTGTAAGTTTCTCTCTGTTGGATATGTTGTATATCTCTAGTTTTCAAGTATGTACATTTCTCATTCATTTTATACATCATGGGAGATTTTGTATGGTATTGGGTGAATTGCAAAGTTTGGTATTTCTTTGTAACTAGTTTATTTTCCAGCCCGTCTCATTTACTAGTTTTTACGTTTGATGTATTAAACAGATTTGTTAGTTTCTTCTTTTCTTTTCTTTGCACGTTATTGTGACTATCTCTATTTTCTTGGTGTTTTATTTATGCGTCTGTGTTTTGTTGATTAATTTGGTCATCGGTCAGAGGAAAAAATGAATGCAGGCAGAACGGTCGGAACGGAAATGGTCAAACTAGATGACCGCTTCGTTACCTTCAAAGAGATGGACGAGGAGGTCGGATCTGTCAAAATCGTATTCAGTGCTGACATGGAGACGGCCAACATTATCTTGGTTTCTCAAAACGATAGGGCCTTCCTTTTTCGTGTAAAGGGCCGGCTGGAGGGAGCCCAAAGGGAGCGGCGAACCGGGCACTTCCCTCAGGCTACAGGTGGTCACTATGGAAGAGGTCGAATCTTGAGGGACCAAAAGTGGTGAAAGCGGTCTCCGAAAGGGTTCAGGCTTGCCCATGCACTCGGGGCTTAAATTTTTTAAACTATTGCTCTAAACATGAAATAAAAACGAAATGAACACCACTATTCATTAACGAGTAAATATATCGTTACCTACCTGTTTGGAAATGTTTGATTCTATTGACGGGTGTGAAGAGAGTGACGGAGTAGTGCAGACGGTAGCCTGTAAACCACCCGTCACTTCCAAAGGTGGTGCTACGCTCTCCAAACTTGGCTGACTGCTCGGCTGAACTGTTCTCTCTTCCTTAGCAACGTTAAAGACCTGCAATTGTTTTAATGTCCTTTACTGACTAAAACTGCAGAAACTACTCCTCACAACATAACAACTCTCCGTCAAAATTAAATTTTTACCTTATAATATATTGTTTTTTTTACTATGTTATTTTATTTAGACAGAAAAACAATAACTCACTAAAGCAAGCATAAATAATAAATGCAATGGCAAGACGTGTAGGTCTTATTTAAATAGACATTTCTCTATAAGGCATGTTGCATTTTTTCATATAACTTAGAATATTTCTAGTTTGGTTGTTTTCTCTGGTTATTCTATAAAGCTACATTTAGAATAGAAAAACGTCAAACCTTAAACGATTCTAATTATACACATACTATTAAGTCCGTGTGATTTACATTGATGGTCGAATAAACCCAAATGTTAGAAGTTAATGTTTATTAAAGAAGCGACTTCCGCAAGTTAATGTTACGTTCATGAAACGCAATTCTTTTTAAAAGAGTACGTGTAGTTTGTTGTTACGCGTTAACTTCAAATCACGTATAATACAAAAAGGGCGTAACATAATTTACCGTTATTGTTAACAAAGTTTGCCTACAACATTTTGTAACACTCCACCGAAAAAATAAATATTTTAAAAAAATAGCAAACATCTGTAAAATCAATCACTATTTGTCATGTATGACTGTCAACATTCAAAAATAATTCTGAAATCGAAAAAAAAGTGAAAACGAGATGTAATAAAGTCTTTATTAATAATAACATAATTTCATATTTAATTAATTTTATTTTAGGTTTAATATTAAAAGAAATATTGTTTAGAAAAAACCTACAAACTTTCTTACAGATACAAAAATGTGTACAGATATTTAACTTTTATACCTTTATTTCCTCAAATTTTATTATTTAAAATTAGAATAATTAAAGCATATTTTTCATTTTAATTGACTCGAAGTTTACATATTTCATTTTACATAATTATTCATTATTTTTTTAATATAATTAACGAATTGTTAAAACTAAAGTAAATTTAAAAAAATAAATTATAATTAGTCTTTTGTTTTGTAACAAATTAACATCTAACAGCAAAACTATAAAAATATTATTTTTACTTTTTACCTATGTTCACTAGTTCTTGTTAGTTATTGTATTCATGTGTATAATTTATTTAAAAAATTAATAAAAATCCGATAATAAATTATCGTTAAAACGTTATCAACAAGTCGTTAAAATTAACCCCAATTAACAGTCTAAATAATTATAATTTTTGTATTTACGTATTTAATCAACCTCCCTAAGCTATGCAATCAATTGACTGTTGGCCCATTACTTTGTTGACAAATATTTTCCCTTTTTTTACAGAGCTGGCATTATGCAGTATATTATTTTTGATATAATATATTAAATTGTGTCATTCTGGTTGACATCTTGTTAAACTGTTAAACCTGTCCCCTATTTGAACAAATCTCAGACCCAGACAGACCAAAAGTTAGAGAAACTAGAATGAATATCCAACTTTAACCAACTTAAAATTATATTAATCGATTAATTTTTTTAAATGAATTGTGACATAAATATTGCAAACTTAAGATACAATTTTCATAAGAGTTTACAAACAGTGCAACGAAACAGTTTAAATATCTTTAACCAAGAAATCAATTTAATTGAGCCTTAAAAATATCATTCCTTGCCCTTCTTAAATGCCAACTTCTTCCTGGCAAAACTTTTACAGTTTATTCATCGAATTAAATCAAAGCACTTCCTTGTTTACGTTACGCCGCGGGAAATCTGTTCAAATGTGCTCATAATCAATTACGAACACATAAAGGTCAAAAGGTCAGGTTATTGACTTACCTTTCATGTATCCTGCTCCTTTCAAATTTAAGCCAAAAAATTTTTTCTCTATTCTCTCCGCAAAAACACATTTTACAAACTTATTTCGAAATTTAGACATAGCAGAAGCCAAAACAATGCCACGTGTTTTTGTTTTTTTCTCTTCGCAATCAGATTTATCAAACTGACATTAAAAAATTGTTTTTAGAAACGGAATTACAAATACATTTTTTCTGCTTGTACAAACTTTTTACCTTATGTTTTGATCAATTCATTAAAAAATAAACAGTTTGAACAAGTCTCGTCCTCACAAATGATAATAATATATTTATTATTTCCATGTATCTGCATTATGTACAAATCAAAAATATAATTAAAAATATAATTACTATGATTCTTATAATATAATATATAGTTAAAGGAATCAATGCAATTTACAAAAACATTTAAACATAGAGATATACAATATATAAAATATAACAATATAAAAAGCAAAACTAAGAAACCAAGGGAAAAGAATTACTTGAGTATAAACAATAAGTAATATGAAGGAGTGTTTGGTTCATACTTAGTTAAATTATATTCAAAGTAATGTAAATATTGGGGCTTTGGCCGCAACGGTTTAGGTGAATTAATGATTTAAAAATGAAGTACACTTCACTATAGCTCTTAAGACCGTGAATTACCAAGATGCAAATTGTTGTGATGAACTTAATTCACTATTTTCGTGGTCGCTCGACCAATTAATATATGACAATTAATTACGATTTTTAGTTAATGGCACGAGAAGGATTCGAACCCACGACCTTCGGCTAGATACGCCGCTGCTCTACCACCTGAGCTATCGTCACCTCGATCCTTCTTATCGTGTTACTCTTTTCATCTCAACCCAAACCACTTGTTCATTCTTTACATATAGCTTGTAAGATCAGTGCTTGAATACTACCTGTTTCCTGTTTGGACTCCCTACACTCCAAAATTAGTTCAGTAAAATCTCAATTTTAAATTGCCTATAAAATAAGAGTACTTATTACTGACTGTAGACAATTTGAACAGTAATTTTATTTCCCATATGAAGGTTGACTTCACTCTGATTTACTTACTCTTTTAAAAAATTATTATTAATTATTATTATAAGCGTATTAATCTAGTGAACATAGGAAAAAAGTAAAAATAATATTTTTATAGTTTTGCTGTTAGATGTTAATTTGTTACAAAACAAAAGACTAATTATAGTTTATTTTATTTATTTTTTAAAATTTACTTTAGTTTTAACAATTCGTTAATTATATAAAAAATTAATGAATAATTATGTAAAATGAAATATGTAAACTTCGAGTCAATTAAAATGAAAAATATGCTTTAATTATTTTAATTTTAATTAATAAAATTTGAGGACATAAAGGTATAAAAGTTCAATATCTGTCCACATTTTTGTATCTGTAAGAAAGTTTGTAGGTTTTTTTCTTTTAGTTAATAATGGCTATGTTTAACATACATAGAACATGGATATAGAAAAAATGTTTTAGATGTTTAGTTTTGTATTTAAATTGATCTGTTTGGTTTTTTAGGGGCATTTAAATTTTTTATTTTAATTAAATTAATTATTTAGCAACAATATTTCTTTTAATATTAAACCTAAAATAAAATTACGTTATTATTAATAAAGACACATCTCGTTTTCACTTTTTGTTTTTCAATTTCAGAATTATTTTTGAATGTTGACAGTCATACATGACAAAAAGTGATTACAGATGTTTGCTATTTTTTTAAAATATTTATTTTTTCGGTGGAGTGTTACAAAATGTTGTAGGCAAACTTTGTTAACAATAACGGTAAATTATGTTACGCCTTTTTGTATTATACGTGATTTGAAGTTAACGCGTACCAAGCTAAATGTTAATCATCACAATGGGTTTCGTTGTGACAAAATTAATGTTTATCAGAGTTAGTCTAATTAACATAACGGAGTCTTTGTAAATTTTGTTCAATTGGATTGATATGTTTCGGCCCGAATGATGAAAATTACTCACGAATGCTGATGAGTGAGCTACCTTTGCCCATATCTGCAGTCTTTTGTGGGCTATCCAGACGGATGAAAGTTGCGGAGACAGTTTGTCCATTTCGTTGGACAAACGGGATTTGGTTCGAAACCCAAACTCTGTCTCACTGAGCTGCTGAATTGGTTAGGGCGTCACCCAGTTAAGGGCTCAACAGGTGCCGCATGCGCCCCTGCCCCAAGACTACCCCCCAACAGTCGGGGAGAGGCGGAAATATTGTCATGGCACAGGTCCATTGATATTATCCTTGAATATGACGGGCATGGATGATGAAGGTCGGCCGACCACAAATTCCAAGGAGAAGTAATTTGAGGACGTCAAGGTCAAGAATATGTGTCATTTCAATGCCATGCAACTGTACGATATCGCAAGGTTTGTCGAACAAAATAATATATGAGTGTTAAACAAAAGTCTTGTACTTTCTTAATCGTAACATGGGTCATTTCCTGAGAACAAGATGTTCTGATGGTCGAATGACATACAATCTGCACAACAACCAACTATTAACAAATCCATATCAAAACGTATAATTATTATTTAAAGAATTGATTTTACAATAATAATTGATAATTACACATTAGTGTGACAACATAGTCGTGGTATATATTAGAGATACACATATATGTAGGTGCGAAATACACTCAAGGAAAAAATGGTCGTATTTCCAAGGTTTGTTTCACTTTTGCGGTGGAACTTCATTATCACAGGCGACACGTCAATAAAATTTATTTTTTGGAACTAAAGGCTTTGATACACTTCGTTTTACTTTTTGTAAAGGATGGATTATGTGTACAACTATGAAACAACAAAACCTGTGAGTGGCAACCATCTTTTGCAAAACGTGAATCGACATTTGTTTATTGTACATAATAACTAAAGCTGATTAATAATTGACTAAATTAATACTTTTTTGATTTATTTGTAGTCTATATATATACAGGGTGAATTGCTACTCGTGCTACAAACTTCTCCAGTAGA